>JAJIYU010008999.1:0-17398 GCA_030144865.1 Tinospora cordifolia | reverse complement strand
CAACCCGCTACCGTCTGTCTGTCTATCACCCTTCTCTTAGTTTCTTGAAAGGTGATGATATCAGCCTTGGAAGATCGAAGGGTCTTGCGAATGGCTTGAAGTTTTAAGGCGTTGCCCACGCCTCTGATATTCCAACTGAGAATCTTCATGGTCACCAAAAACATGATGGACCAAGTTGGAGGAGGATCATTAGACCTCCACCAATTGAGCATCAATCGACATTAGGAATGTTCGAATGCGCTCTATCTCCTTTTCTTGTATATCTTCTGTGTTCTGCAGTTGCTGAGCTCTGCATAGGAGGAAGGTTTCACTTTGTGGCTCTAACTGGTTTCTCTCCGCTGCTGTTTGTGGCTCTGGAAGCTTCTGTTGGCTAGCTGTAGCATGCACATTTTCTGTCGGCTGCCTTGTCGTGAGCGATGGTGTGGGAGCGATAAAAGAGTGTGGTGTCTCGTCTGATGTACCAGATGGGAGAGAAGTGGAATGGGATGAGGGGACGTAGAAGTTTTGAGGGTGAGAATGTACCTAGCTATGTCGACCTGCCGGATATTGTTGTGAATTCCCTTTGTCCTTCGAGTACGAGGTAGAAGCATCATTTCCGAATAGAGAAGTTGCCAAGATCCCGTCTAGATCCGAGTCGAACACGGTATTGGGTTCCCTTTCGTCCTCCGAGCTTGTCCCTGGCAATTCTGACTGCGCTTCCCACCGAGCCAAGACTCCTATATAGTCTCTACGTTCCTGTCTTTTCTATCTTTGGTACACTCATAGTTCCTTTTGAGTGGCGATCATTTGCTTGATGTAGTTGGGCCCCTTTGGTTCTTTATATTTGTCCAAGTCCATATGCCGTTCTATAACACCCCTGTATGGTTAGGCCTCCTGATCCTTTTCTCTACAGGCCTTGATATGTGGTTCGACTGGAAATATTCAGTATTGGCCATTTGCATCCAGTCCGGATTGAACTGGGTTGGGGTGCCCTTTAGTTGGTTTGGTTTTTTGGGCCCCTATAAATGGCCCATAGCTGGTGGATCCTTCCGTCATTCGGTTTTGTTGTGGGCCTTCAGTTCCTAGACCTTTGTTTAAGGTCTGTTGGGTGTTGATCACCTCCTTGGGTCTTACGGTCCATTCACCTTCTCGATGTGGCAACACACATGGCGTTCCTGTCTCTTGCCACTGTGTTCGCCTCTCCTTCCTCGTCGCCTGTTGGAGTTTGTCATCATGAGCCGCTTTACATCTGAGAGTCTTCCCTTGCATCTCTGGTTCCATTGTCCGGCCATCATGAAAGTTACGTGCTCCGTTACCGCCATCGTTATTGTCCTTGTTATCGAGAATTTGAATTTCATCGCTGCTCCGATCGCCGAACTGGTAGTGGCTAACGAACATCCCCTTCAGGAGTCTATTCGCCGTGAACTGGTGAATAATCTGAGACCTAAGTTCCGCTATCTCCAAACCCCAATTTCTTTCTATCTCCACCAATCTGAATTCTTGAACCCCTTCTTCGTCGTAGATTTTGAATTCTTTTGGTAGAAACCTTGAGACATGTCCCTTCAGTCTGATGATCACCATCTCCATAATCGACCCAGTCAAGGTTGCTTCGGGTATATCAAGGAGCCCTCCGCATGCCTCCCCAATCTTACCAAAGGTGTAGATGTTCCAATGCTTTGGGGGGATTCCTTCGATTCCCATCCAGTTGTTTCGACAAGCCACTTGCCCACCCTGGTTTGCCGTTTCCTCATTCCATTCCTCAATGTAGAATCCCCCTAGATAGGTTTGGTACATCTCGGCTCGTAAGGTAGCCATATCCACTGGATCATTACAGATTAGTAAGCCTCGCGCAACGTAGAGCTTGTGAATATATATCTCCTTCCTGAGCATGCGCCTTAGGGATCTTTCAATTGTCGCCCAAGACGTTTCATCTGAAGTTCTCATCATTGAGAACCACGAGTTGCGTTTAGGTCCTCATTCATTTCCTCCCCTTCTTTGACGGGTTGGCGGTGCCCGTTTGGTTCGGTCGTGGTGTTCTCGTATCCTTTCTTCCTCCTGAGCTGCCGGCCTCTAGGTGTTTGCTTCGTTGTTGTCCTGCCTTCTTGTGGTTCCCTCCCTTGGATTGTCTATCGTCCGTGTTCTACTTTTCATATACACCAACGTCTCTTAAATCACCCTGTCCAGTGCTTTCCATAGTTGTCTTCATGCTTCTGTGGTGCATTCCTCCAGGATTATCACACTTTGTTGTCGGCCATTTACCAGTTTCGTGAGCTTTAGAAATCACCCATTGTTGTTCACGATTACCTCCATTATAGTAGTATGTCCTCTGTTCTGGAATACCCCGATCGTGCCCTTGCTTCTTGTGTCTCCTTCGATTAGCTCTCCTAGTTTGTTGTATAGCCAAGTAGTCATTTCTCTATTTATCGTAATGTTGTACGTTTGGTTCTTCGTCACCTCCTGGATGAGGGTCTCTTCTCATTCCTTTGTGTAGCAGATAGAGGAATATTTGAATCTCGTTTGAAAGGATAAATATTTCCTTTCCCCATGTGCTGAAGTTTGTAACTTGAAGTTAATGCTTTGATTGGTCCTCACCCCTTCATGCCGGTGGCGATAATTCCTTTTATCTTTCACTTGCAACTGTCGGTCATTCGGGGCTTTTCCTTGCTTTCTCTTTTGTTTTTTCCTTGTCACTGTTATCCACCCCTGGTCGTCCTTGTCGTGGTTATCCCCTTGTAACACCTGTCTCCAGGATCTTCTCGCTTCCACGTGTTGACCCAGGCCTTTATGAGCAACGAAATGTGTGTTGTCGTCAGTTTGCCATTTATGGTACTTTGTGGTTACTTCTCCGTTCTACTGTTCCTTTGTCTTCCCATGTTGTTTCTTCGTTCTCTCCGTTCTTCCTTGTTGTAGTCTAGTTTGTTTCACTTCATATTCCGGTCGCTGCCATGTTTCGTACCCATCGTTTCTGCTCTTCGTACTCTTCGTTCTCTCCTTTCTTGCCGTTCTCTCCGTCTGCTCCGTTCTCGCCATTAAATAAAAATTTCCTGAACCAGTTGTTATGTATGTCATTTGTATACTTTTGTAAGTTTAAGTTGGGAATTGATGTTTCTATGACACTAAACTTACCTTATTGTTCCATTTGATAATCATTGTTAGTGATGGAGTTTATTTGCCATTTGTGATTTATGAATATGTACTTTTTCAAGCTCATCACTTGAACATAGTTTGATATTTGTTGACAATATTAGCTAGTAATTGTTTTAGTAGCTTAAATTCTTGTACAATTTTTCATATGATAAATATTTTTTGTGCATTTTACTATTTTTGGTGTGATAACGATAAAAATCGGGGTTACTATAGTGCAAGATTTATTTATTTATTTGTTTTTATTGCTATGCTGCATTATAACATTGATTTTTATGTTTCAATTCTTTGGTGATGACAAACTTAAGTTTAGCTACATTTTTTGGAATTTAAGCTCCATGGTATCAATTATAAAGATGCCTCAACTATATTATATGTATTTTTGGTGGGTGTTTGCTCCTATTTTGGAGGCTTCTTGTGCAGTTTTCTTAATTTACATGCTCTTATTTCCTAATAAATTTCCTGATTTGCTATCAAAAGAAAGATATATAGTATTTGGTTATATTCTTTTTTCAATAAAAGGAACCAGAAATTCCATTGATATATGTTTGATTAAAAAAGTGTGTTGTCTTTCCTTCATGAGGAATATCTTATATATTGTCTATATATGGCTCATCCCCCCTTGCAACCATTTACAAAATTATAAAAAATTTCCCCACCCCCCTTAACCTATCTGACATGGTATATCCCATTGAAAGAGAACAATTGCTAATCTAGAAAGATGCTAGAGACTGAGATTCTTCCTAAGTCGTACTCTTTGGTAAAAACTTACCATCAAACACGCTAGCATTTCTCTCCTTCCACAAGCATCCTAGCACTGCCATACTTGCCAGTAACCAATGAGCCCTCCATTTTGAATCAATCAGCTCCTGAAACGGGCAATTACTAAACTGAGTATCCTGCTCTTTGAATTATGGAAAAATAGAAAAATGTCTCCTCTGCTTTGCCCAAACTTTACTGAGTATGGGACCCAAGGAACACGTGTGCAATTGACTCACTATTTTGTTTTCCTAAGTGGTTTATATTCTTGAAGAAAGCTTTTAGTCAGTTCTAGTATGAGATGCTAGTTAAGTAACATATTTATGCTGAAGTATGACTAGATATTAGTCGTACACCAAAAGTTTCCTTTGTTATTAATTATTACCTTTTTGGTCTTTTGTTTTTTGCTTGCTTTATTTTATTTCATTCTACCAGGGTAGTTGAAATGCAAGAAATACTTGATCAGCAGCTGGCTGAGGAAGCTGCCGAGGCTGAGGGAAGTGGTGCTATGGCTTCAATCACAAATCCTCGAAGATCTGCCAAGTAATTTCTCAGCCCTGGTTTCAATTTTATTGTTTTCACGTTTGACTTATCATCACTCCTCTTGTTTAGACAGTGTTGTATTTTATTGGCCTGATTTATTTCTCCATTTGACCGCAAAATTTGCAACTTCCCTAAATTTTTGTTCTCGCTATATTTGTAATGGTCTAATCCACTTATTTGATTGTAGAAAGTCGACAAGTGCAACGAGTTCTTCCAAAAATCTAACACAACAGAAGTTGAAGGTTCAGGGGAAAGGCTACAAGGATAAATGCTATGAGCAGATAAGAAAAGCAGTTGAGGCACGATTTAGCAGGCTGTTGACAGATGTAATTATATTTTTCTTCTTTAAGTAGTTAATTTACCATCTAAGGTTATATAGATATGTTAATTTCTTCTTTCTGATGGGAAGTTGTGCTGCAGCTTGTTTTCAATGACTTCAAAGCTGCTTTAGAAGAGGCTCGAATGGTATGGGCAGATGATATCCAAAATTTCTAGTTTTTTATTTTTGTTTTTGGGTCAATTATATTCTTTACGAGTTGAGCTAGAGATTGATGCGTCTATTTCCTTTGTATATGCTCTTGTTTCTTCAAAAACCCAAGTTTTGAACTGTACTTCATTTTAGCATTTTTAGCTCGAAGGTAGTTTCAAAATTTTCTCTAATTTTAAGGAAATGTTTATGTATACCAGAGTATAATTAATTTTCTTACCTTGAAAGTTTACCAGTAGAGTTAAGGGCAAATATCCAACACTAGCAATATATATATATATATACACGTCTGTATGTATGTATGTATATATGTATCTTGGTTACAATGTTTGCCCTTCTATTAGTCGTCAATTCTGCCTTATGATTTCTCTTTATCTTTCCATGTAATCCTTTTTCTCCTGCTGTTTTATGGATTTATGACAAGTGATTTTTATTCATTATTTGATGACTCTGTGTAGCTTGCTTATTTTGCTTCCAGATTGGCGAAGAGCTAGGGGATATCTATGATTATGTGGCTCCTTGTTTTCCTCCAAGGTTTTCCCTTTCATTTGACATTGTTATATCAAGTACTTCTTGGAACCTTTTCTGATTGAATTTATGAGCTAGAACATTTGGATCTTATTGATTTGCCTCACCTATTGGATGATAGTTTGATGCTTGATTAAGTTAGTTACCATCTCTATGAAATTCTCTTATCAGTCATTAGTCGTCCAAATTTCCAAGCTTTGCTGTTTTATCTAAATGTGCTTGATTCTAAATTTTCATATGATTATGTAAAGAATTATAAAAAATATTTACCATTATTTTTAATCTTTTCTCTAAGACAACATCTTTAGTCAGTGATTATAATTGTAATATTAATTTGTAATTGCTTCATATTCTTATTTAGCATCCATGCAATCTCTATATGGTTTGCCTGAATGAGACAAGATGCAGGGCCTTAAGGTAGTTTGAGGCATGAGACTCAAATAACAAAAATATCAACAATAAATGAAGAAACATCTTCACTAAGCCCCCCAAAAAACAAAGAATTAGGTTTCTAGCACCATCAGAAACTAATTGAGCACATAGTGTATGTCATGTTTTCTGTAATTCAAGTTGAAAATGCTAAAATATTAAGATTACATTTTAGAAATATTATGTCTTTACCACTTATCATTTTTCAGCTAACGCAACACTTCGAATATTTTGTCAAAAGTCTTGAGATTGCCAGGTTAGTATATGTGAAATTATTTTTATATTTGAAGCTAAACTACTATTTGGGAGCCTTCTTTTGATGGTCTTGGGGAAGAAAATTTTCTATCTACCGAATCTAAATTGCGAATCGCCAAATATTCTTGCTTTTCACTTTATCCATTATGCCAATCAAATCTATAGAAAAGTAAGAAGTCAACAAAAGAAAAAGTAAGTGGACCTGACCCATTGAATTATGACTATGATCTACTATTTTGATAGTCAAATTTGATAAAAATGGCAGATCTATTGACGTTGCCAATAACAGAGCTGGATCTGAAGTATCATAAAGGATTTGCCTTTTCTGTTGATTATGATTGATTGGATCAAAAAAAAAAAAAAAGGAAAAGAAAAGAAAAGAATGGTTACAACTTTAATGTTACCTGAAATGATAAGGTTTCTTTAAAAGCTGAGCCAATTAGTAACAATCATCCAAATACCATAATAATACTTCACTTTTAAAATAAAAAAATTGTGGCTTACTCATTCCTAGATGTGTAGGCCTCAACGGTTTGGAATTGGTGTAGATTTAAGATTTATGGGTGTGATAAGATCTAAAATTCTTGTTGAATTATGTGGATTTATGACTCAATGAAATTTATCGTAGTTGAGATTAAAGAAATGGATCTGTTGGGAAATGAAACTTTGTGGAGGCCTTCTCTATATTTGGAATTGATTTGATCAAAATTTACAAACTGCTTGTGGGATAATCCCTTTTTTCTTTTTGTGTCATGTTGAAGGGATGACCGAGCTAAATGTCAATTGCCAGCTGTTCACAAGCCAAATTTAGGACAAGACCCAAGCATCTTGTGTGGCTCAAGATGGAGCATAGGAGGGGAATCAAATGCAATAAGAAATTTAAACGAGTATCTTAGTTAGGGGTGATAAAGAAAGGGACACAAACAAGAACAAACAACCCGAATTCACAAACTTATCATGATTCATGAGTACCCTGTGGCTTGCTTCTGAAATAGACAACCTTGTGAATCAAATTTATAAATACACACTCACTCTTTCTGTCTCTCTCTAATCATTTAAACAACACTAAATAAGTGATAAAATTATAAAGTAATAATTTTAAAGTTAAACCAATATTTGTAAATACTACACGATCTATGAATTTATATTTTTGAAATAACCATGTATACTAAATGGTTGATCAAATGTTTTATTTAGTTGTGTGACATTATGTAATAATTTTTTTACCTTTGTCTATAATCTATAAATAATAGTATATATATGTTTTTTTTTTGTTTCATAGAAAGTAATTCTAGTGTTCCTAATTAAGTTTGTTTCAAGTATAACAAAAATCGGTTTCAAAAGAAATCTTATTAAAACTGCAACTTCTTATATTAAGGCAATATCTTTTTTTTTTTTAAAACGTACTAATAACAATATTAATAAAGTTTTAACCAACATCTTCATGTGCAGGCCCGCTATATGTTTAAAAAATATTGTGTATTTAGAAAGTAGCTTTTAAAATTCACCATTGTTTAAGTAGTTAAAACATATGGAATTATATTTTCTAAATGGGTACCCTTTATATATTCATCAATGCTCATACTTGGTTAGTTTAAAACAAACATGAAAGTTTTGTCCATATTCAATGTGCTCTTGAAACATGCTATGTTGGTATTCTAAAACGTCTTGGAGAAATGTTGAGAAGCAGGTCTAGACTAAAGAAACGTTGAGAAGCAGGTCTAGACTAACTTTATCACCTTTAATCTTAGTAGTTCAAGGAGAACAAGGACTTTGTCACTTTGACATGCCATTTCTAGACTTGAGTTTGAGCAAACCTCCCTGTCTCGGTCGTGATTCACTTGGTCTAATTCTAGGGACTAATCAGCTTGCATAGATTGGATTGGTTCTTGGTGACCCAAGTTCGCAAAGAGATATTCCCTTATTCTATCGAAGAGGCAGGAGTTTCTTTCTTAATTTTGTGACAAGAAACAATTATAATTGTATTAATTGTCTAAGCGTAACTGTACAACATTACTCCCTGGACAATCTAGGGAGAACAGGATGCTAATTACAAGGAAGATTGAATTGACTTTCACCCCCTCAGCCAGTCTCTAAGGCTAACGCCATTGGAGAGCTGATAAGTATTCACCCAAAACGAAGCCCAAAAACAAGGAATCATCCTAAATCTCCCTGAGGCCTTAGCCTTATCATCAAACATGCGTCTATTGCACTTCTTCTATACATACCCAAACAACTGCAAAAAAACAACTACTTGCCAACAATCAAAAATTGACCTCACATTGCTAATGTGTCATGCCAGATAAAAAGTGATGGCATGCATATGTGAATTGCATACATATAGACTTAATAATGTGTTAGGAGTTCATCCTTCTTCAATTGTTTTGTTAACACCATGCCATCTACCTATACCCTTAACAAACTGGCAATAATGTACCCTGTGAGACTCAAGAATTCTGCTGCAAATGTGAATCTGGGCTGCCACATCCAAGCTGTAAAGTAAGATATCACAGAAAATGATGAAGACGAAATTGTGTTAAAAAGGAACCGAATGCTTGATTCATTAGGGACTGAAATGTTGCCGTTGCATTGATGAGATTGAAGGCATCACCAAAAACTCATAGTGACCCTTGTGTGTGCAAAGCGCAGACTTTGGTGCATCCTTGACCTTCACTCAAATTTGATGGTAGTCGGATTTTAAGTCCAACTTACAGAAAGTCAGTGCCCAGGTAACACAAACAAAAGCTCATCAATAACCACAAGGGAAATCAATCAGGAACTGTCACCTTGTTTGGTGCAGGATAATCCATGCATAAATGCCAGCTCCCATCTTTCTTCTTGACCAATCGAATTGAACTTGAAAATGGGCTTTTACTTGGTTATATGATGTTGGCAGCACACATTTCTTGTTCTTCTGAAATTGGGAATATTTGTATGGTCTAAGTCTAACATTCACAAGAGCAATCCTCAGTTGCAAGCATGTGGTGCGATCGATCTTGCTAGAAGGTAGCTAGTCTGTGATAAGCCCGAACACCCTTGGAAACTGGGCGTTTAACATGTTATGTCACGTTGACTCAACAGACTGCTTGCCCTCCTTGTTGGCTGCAATGCCTTACAAACAGAACTTCACGTAACTGAACCCTTGATTTTGGATTTCCTTGAACGTGATTTTCAAAGAAATCTCAATTTTACATAGGCTACGATCACCTTGCAGAAAACTATAGTCTTGCATTTGATTCCGCATCACCAATCTTCCCTAATCTACTCGTTGTTTAAAAAGTTATCTATATAAGATGCTCCAAATTGGAAATGTACTTATGAAGATTACTTTTTTTTTTTTTGGACAATAGTTCCAAAGAAGAAAGGAAGACCCATAGTCGATCCTCAGGTTGATTAATTCAAAGAATTGATCAGTAATAATGCCAAAAAAAATCATGCATCAATTGTTAAAAGATGTTTTGTGCTTGACATTGATGCAGCTAAAACTCAAGAATTTATTGTTGTCCAAGATAGAGAGAAAATTATGGGTTTACAAGAAAATCTTGCATTTTCGCTCCATGAAGCATGGTAGGAGCCAAAATCCAATCACTCCCATGCTATTAATCTAGATCGTAGGGAGAAGAAACCACAAGCACTTGGTTGCACTATAATTTCTTTATGAGATTTGTTCTACAATGAAGAAGACAATCCTTTTGACAATCCACTCCAGTGTTGTCAAGGCGGTAAGGCGGTTTAAGATGATAAGCCTCCATAAGGCGAGGCGAGGCCTAGGCGAGGACTAGGCGGCACTTAGGCTGTCCTTAAAATAATTATTTAAAGATCCCTGAAGAATTATTTATTTATTTATTTTTCTTAAAAAATTGTTTAATATTTTTTTATAATTTTATTTATTTATATTTTACATTTAATTAATTAATGATATATAACTTATAAAATTATAAATAATGACATATTATATAATACATTATGATAAAATCATGATCATCATAAGTTCACATATTTCATATTCATAACATTCAAAAAAGAAGATCTAATTTTGCGCGCACGAGTGAGAGAGAGAGAGATAGATGATATGTAAAGAGATAGAAGAGAGGCGTAGATAGAGAGACAGAAGAGAGACCTAGATAGAGCGAGAGAGAAGAGAAATTTAGAAAGATAGAGAGGAAGAGAGTAGAGAGAGAGAGGGAGGGACGTAGAAAGACAGAGAGGGAGAGATGCAAAAAGAGAGAGAGACATAGCAAAGAGAGCTGGAGAGACGCAGAAAGAGAGCAAATAGAGAAAGGGAGAGACACGCACAGTGAGATGGAGAGAGTTGTCGGAGTCGCTCACTAAAAAAGACATCTGAGTTGCTCCCGGAGTGTCAGAGATGATTGTCGGAGTCTCAGAGTTGATCGTCGGAGTTGGTTCGAGTCGTTTGACTTTGAGAGGTTTGAGAACGAAGTTATTAGATTTAGGTTAAAATAAAAAAATTAATTAATCAAATTAAAAGTCCTATTTTTTAAAAATTTACAAAGAAGCCCTCCTAGCGCCTAGGCGACGCCTTGACAACACTGATCCACTCATATTTGACAAATGTGGTGATGAATATATGGAAGAGGTTGTTCTTGGGATGAGAAAGTGCTGTTAGTATATCAGCAGAGTTCCTTGGTTTCAAAAGTTGAAGAGGACGATGAATGAATTGGAAAAGAGCTTGAGAACCCATTTAGAAATCAAATGATTTTTCACGGCAATCAACCCTATGAATTAATGGATCAACAGTTTATAATTGAGAAACATTTGATTTACAGCCAAGTTCCAGATTAGAATACTTTTCTTGTGGTCACTAGATTTGAGTCTAGGGCATCTTTTAGGGTACAATTAGCTGGTATATTCAAGAATCTGAAGTTTACCATGGGACATCCTCCTGTCTATGATAATTCTACTGGTGGTAATTTGAACTTTAGTACGAATCTTTTCCAACAAATAGAAATGATGTAATGTGTTTTTGTTTTTATGTTTTTGGTTTTTTATTTTTAAAAGAGCTTCAGTTATGGTATATTTATATTTTAGTGGTAGTTTTAGATAGTTTTCTAAAATTTTTTTGTTATTGTTAAAGTGCATTAAAAAGTGTTCAGATGCGTGCAAATAGAGTTCTAATAGGATGTGGAAGTGGCTTATATGTTAGGTTATGAAACTTACTTTTAAATGTTTTAAGGTGTTTTAGAATTTTAGAGAAGTTACCTGTACAAGGAGTTCCAATTACAGAATTTAACGCTGAAGATCAATTTGTTTCTTTTTTTTTTTTTAGAACATTCTGTATTTCTATTACATAGAAATTGTTTTGGTTTGTTTTTTTATATTTTCATTCTTGCTTCCATGATGAATCTACATCACTTGGCAGTACTCTGGTATTGGCCTACAAATTAGTTTACTAGTGAGAAGGGTGGCTTCCAAGCAAAACTGAAAGTTATGATAACTTCAATTCTTTCGTACATGCATAATTGTAGTAAAATCATCTGTGGATGACCTGACACTTGTTATGGTATTATTTTTCTTTTCAATATGCAGATATGAAATTTTCCAGCTCATGGTTAATCTTTACACTGAGAGGTTCATTCAGATGCTTAGACTACTAAGTGACAGAGCGAATGAGCTAACAAACATAGAAATTTTGAAGGTACCAGACCTTGGTTATTTAACTAGCTATTCCTTATGTAATTTTTTTTAATTATTATTACGTTTTTATAATTAAAAAAAATCCTTCTGCTTTCACAAAGTTTCATTTAGAATTCTGGCTAGAATTTTAACATGGCAAATTGAGGACTATAGACCAAAAAACAGAGATTCTTACTTTTTTATTTTACTTTTTGATTGTACAAGGGTAAGTGACTATGATTATACATGATTGAGGAACTTCTACAGCCATGGAGTGGCATTTTCCTTGTCCCATCAACTGAGAAGTTCTTTGTTGGCATTCTTTTTTTGTATTACTTTGACATAGGTAACAGGTTGGGTGGTCGAATACCAAGAGAATTTAATAGGCCTTGGTGTTGACGAGTCTTTGGCTCAAGTTTGTTCTGAAAGTGGCTCAATGGACCCCCTTATGAATGCATATGTTGAACGCATGCAAGCTACCACACAGGTAAACTTTTTGATTATTTGATTATGTGGCATTTGACTTGTTAACATTGAAAATAGATTTTAATATAATGGAGACATGCTCATTCAAATTCCTTTTCATGTTTTACTTCTCTTTTCAGAAATGGTATACAAATATCCTGCAAGCTGACAAAGTGCAACCACCAAAGAAGACCGAAGATGGCAAGCTTTATACACCAGCCGCTGTTGATTTATTTAGGATCCTTGGGGAGCAAGTGCAGATTGTACGGGATAATAGCACTGACCTCATGCTGTATCGCATTGCTTTAGCTATTATTCAGGTATGTGAATATTATTTCGTGGCATGTCTTTTATGCGATAGTTTTAGAATTGGTGATATTAATTGAACTATTTTCAGATGCAGTAATTTGTGGATATTTTATCTTCTCATCCTTCCAGGTTATGATTGATTTTCAAGCGGCTGAAAGACGGAGACTTGAAGAACCGGCTTCTGACATTGGTTTGGAACCCTTATGTGCAATGGTTTGTGAACTTTCATATCTTTGCACATGTGAAAACTCATTATGCTTATGCATGACAGATATGTTTGTTCATCCTAATGCTATATGCTCACTGCATGATGACAGATAAATAACAATCTCAGATGCTACGATCTTGCAATGGAGCTTAGTAGCAGCACCATTGAAGCTCTTCCACAGAATTATGCTGAGCAGGTTATGCCTCCTTTTTCACACGCTTCAAGTTACAAAAACCCAATCTTCTGTGTTTAATTTAAATTGACCAATGACCCCTTTGAAGCATGAAGATATATGATAAAATCAGACTTTGTACCCAACCTAATGTGGTTGTTTTTCTTTTTTGTCTGCACAGGTTAACTTTGAGGATACTTGCAAGGGCTTCCTTGAAGTTGCCAAGGTGTGTCTCATGATTTAACTGTCAACTGCATTTAGTAGTTTTTTTATTGCCTAATCCATCCTTAATGATAATTATTGGGGAAAAAAGTTTTTGATGCTGGCTTTAATTGTCCAATGTTTGTGTTCTTCATATTTACTACAAATCTCTTCAATGTTATAGCTTTATTCCGAATCAATGCAGTTATCTACATAGCACCGGCTGTCATTTCGAATTGTTGCTTGCTAAAATAGTGATGAAAGAATTGATAAAGAATGAACAAGGGAATTACTTATGAGGCATAATGCTCATAAAATAAACACATAAATAAATTTTTTTTTTTTAAAAAAGAGATGATTTTCCTTTATCTTCTCTCTGTTTGAAAATTAAAATCTACCTTACAGATACATATATATGTATATATATGACAAATTGCGATATGTTGAATAAAACAATCTTGCTGAATGCTCTTTTTACAAAACTCTCTAAGGCAGTGTTGTTAAGGCACCACCTGGGTCTTTAGACTAAGAAAACTGCCTTGACGCCACCTAGGCCCTAAAAGGGGTTCTCTACATTATATTTCCTTTGAATGGCATCTATAGTTTTCTTTTTTTTTCAAAGGTTGAAAAGCTCCTCGACCCATAATGTTGGAACCATCTAAAGCTAAAACCCCATAACATTGAGTTTTCCACCTACCATTGTCTAACTATGAACAACTTCTATCGACATTTTGACACCAATTGAGACCTTCTCCACCTTTTCTTATCCAGTTGACAATGTGCTCTCTTTATACAATTTTTAAAAAATTTCAAATATCATTATAAATAACTATATCTCGATATATTAGTAGAAATAACAAAATATATTTGTTATATATATATATATATATATATATATATATATATATATATATATATATTTTTTTTTTATATATTAAAATTAAATAATTATGATTATGTGTATGTATATATTTTGTATATATGCATGAATATATGTCTATATATAGGGGGACCGATGAATAAATATAAATTTTTTAGGGGCTTCTAAAAAAATATTTTATATGTCATGTATTATATGTCACCTAAGTCCTGCCTAGGCCCTGCTTCGCCTATATAAGATATAATGCCCATCACTACCTTTTTGCCTTGACAAGACAACTTTAAAGAATTAACATTATTTGTGTTCTCTAAATAGTAAAGTCTATCTTGATTTATTTACTTATTGTTTCTACTTGCCTAATGGAGTCTACGAATTTTTTTCCATTTCAATCTAGCCTCTAAATTATATAAAAACTCCACATGGTGTTCTCTTAAATATGGAGAGCCGTCATATAATTATTTATTGGATGCAAATTCTGCTAAAATATCAATAAAAGGAGATACCACAGTTGACTGATGGACTTGTTTTTGGATTATAATATCTGTCCAAATCTTCGCTTGAAGGACAGATGAACAAAAATCACTTTTTCTAAACTAACTGCAGTAGGGGAAGGAAATTTCATATATTTTGTCTCTCCTATGGAAAAAGATCTCTAACAGTTCTGTGTTTTAGCCAAGGAAGACTAATATTCAGTGCTTCATTTTGTTGCAAGGAATTTCTGTAAACTTTAATGAAGTTAAGAAAAACTAGGTCTAGATTATTTAAATGTCTGTTTGGTTGGGTATTTTATGGTAAGAATTCTGACTGTTGAGTGCCTCTGGATGCTCCTCTAGTTGTAATTGCTTGATGCAAAGCATGAGATTCTGTTGATCTGTATAGTTCTTGACACTTACTAAGTTGTAAAGTACAGACTTTGATATGAAATCAAATGAATAAAAAGTGGACAAATAGCCACCTTGTTGCCCATCTTGCTAATGGGTATTCATCGAGGACACTAGGTGCTTTTACAGAAACCTTTGCAATTTCTTGAGAAAGTAACGACTGTCAAAAATTGAATTGATATTCACATTTATTGGTCACTTGGTCTGAGACTTTATGTTACTACATAAGTAAAGTGGAAAATTTTTGATGGCTCAGATCCTTTGTTTTTTGAACGAAGAATTGTGTTTGCAAGTGGTAAAAATATTTATCAGAGGTAAGAAACCAATTCAGTCTTCTTTGAAGAACTTATCTTAAGAGCACCTTTATATCAACATGTAAGAAAATCTGCAGACCTAAAAAAAAAATAAATAAATAAAAATAAAGGAGGAAAGAAACAACAATTTTATTGATATAAAAAGAAAGCTACAAACATGGAAAGGAGACCAAAGCAAACTCCAAACAAAAGCAAGGGTCAACCTCATTCTCGCCTAACCCAACCCCCAACACCAATTACAAAATGTTTCCGACCCTCGCAGCCACTCCGAAATGGAGTACCCTAAAGATAAGGAGCTATTACTAATCCAAAAAGATGTTAGAGATAGAGATTATTTCCAAATCTATTCTGGAGGAAGGCCCTTGCCCTCAAAGATCCTAACATTTTGTTCCTTCCACAAGCGCCAAAGTACCGTCAGGCTAGCCACCAACCAATAAGCTCACCTCTTCGTGCAAAACTCCTACTGAAAGGGGCAGACACTGAACGGAACATGCTGCTCAATCATCTCTAGGGAGGCACGAAAATGACTCCTCCACCTAGCCCATACATTATCTGAGAATGGGCACCTTAAAAACAAATGATCAATTGATTCGCCATCTTGCTTGCATGGATGATAGCACGAAAGAGAAAGACAATGCCCTGGAAAGCGCTTTTAAACCATTTCCCCCATATTAACTTTCTCAAGGGTTACTTCCCATGCGAAAAACTTGACTTTAGAAGAAACTGGGGCCTTCCATACCTCTTGACACAAATGGGACGAAATAAACCCTGTTAGCATCAAACCAAAAGGAGAAGAAGGATTTAGTAGAAAAGACCCTAGGGGCCTCTCTAAACCACACTATTCGGTCCTTCCTATCCTGCAGCACAGACTCCCTCAATAACTCTAGGAGAGTACCCTTCTCCTCTTCACATCTTCTTTTCCTAAAGGACTTCATATGAAGATTCCACTGGATAGAGCTTGACCCTTCAATTTACCTGCTAAAGAAAGAAACTGGATGATGATGACCTTTAGATTGACTGTACAATATAGGAAACAAGCCGGCAAAAGCCTCATTCCCCCATTCCTACTCGTAGTCAAATACATGGCGAATAGCAATGGTATAAAAAGTGAATGAACTTCCAAAGACTTCTGTAGGTTGCACTACTCTTGATCCTTGTGTACCTTCCATTGATATCAATACTATGTCTACTTTTAATCACTCGAGCCGAAAGCTGATCTTGCTCTCTAGGGAATCTCTAAAGCCATTTTCTTGCTAGAGCCTTATTCCTAACCACTAGTTTGTCAATCCCTTGCCCACCTAGATCCTTCTTGAACTGAATCTTGCTCCATTCCACTAGATGATGAGACCCATGGCCATCTTCCCCACCTTTCTACAAGAAATTTCTTATCATTCTCTCTATCTTTGAGGCTTTGCCCTTAGGGATATTGAAGATTGACAGGAAGTATGTTGATAAAACATCCAACACTGCTTTAATCAAAGTTAAGTCTTCCACCCTTAGAGAGAAATGTTCTCTTCCACCCATCTAGCCTCCTAGCCACCTTCTTGATCACCAACTCCCAAAAAACTTGAGAACTCGGATTCCCTTCAAGGGGCATTCCTAAATACTTTAAAGGTCATTCTCCCTACTCACAAACAAGTCTTGCTACAATCTGATGCACCCACTCTTCATCTTTAGATATTTCGGTTAAGCATGTTTTGGACATGTTAATTCGCATCCCTGACGCCCAACAAAAACATTGGACAATTCTAAGGGCATTCTCAATATGACCATCCACTCCATTCAAGAATAGAAGAGTAACATCTGCGAATTGTAAATGCGTAACTTCAACTCTATCGATACCCACCACAAATCCCTGGATCCCATGCAACTCCCTTCCTTTATCTAGCAACTGCCCCAAAACGTCAACCACCAGAGTGAATAAAAAAGGAGACAGTAGATCTCCTTGTCTTAATCCCCTAAGAGCTTCAATTTTTCCTCTCATCCTTCTACTAATGAAAATAAAATATGTAACGGATCTTAAACAACCTTGAATCCAACTCCTCTACCTACCGCCAAAACGTTTTCTCTCTAGCATAAAGTCAAAAAAATTCTAATCAACCATGTCGTAAGCCTTTTCAATATCAAGTTTGACGACCACTCCTTTCTTCTTTCTCGACCTGTACTCTTTCACTAGCTCGTTCGCCACTAACATTGCGTCCATGATGTTC
>JAJIYU010008998.1:0-17415 GCA_030144865.1 Tinospora cordifolia | reverse complement strand
CAAAAAAATTGGAAAAATTATTGTGCAGTTAGGGCTTTAAGCTAAAAATGTGACTAAGTATTGGGATTTGAGATTTTGGACCAATTTTGGCCCTTTTAACCCAATCTTGACGCGAATGGCCTATGTTGACCTAATTTGGGCACAAATTGACCTAAGATGACTAGGATGATCGCATTGACCAGAGTTAACTAGGTTTAACAGATTGACCGAAACGGCTCGAGTCGATCGAAACTGAGTAAGGACTGTGATATTAGATATTGGGCCACTGTACAGACAGAACTGAGATTTGAGTTTTGATTGATGCAGATTCGAGAGGGTATAGCGGGGCTGGGCCGGTTGTCAACGGGACATCAGTGCACAGGATCCGAGGTGAGTAGTTTGATTCAGGTGTTTTTATGACTTTTATTCCTTGCATAAAACTTGTATGAAATGACATGGTTTGAATGGTTTCACAGGACTTAGATACATCTGGTTGATTTTGAGATTTGTAGATGTACACGGGTAGTGAGACCAGAGGCTTAAGGTCCAAGCACGGGGTCAAGGTATACGATGAGATGAGACTCGAGGTCCGAGCACGGGGTCAAGGTATACGATGAGATGAGACTCGAGGTCTGAGCACGGGTTCAAGGTATACGATGAGGTGAGACTCGAGGTCCGAGCGCGGGGTTACAGTGTTTGATTAACACGCCTAGCTTTCGACCCACTCGAGTGATAGCACTTGAGGACCGAGCGCGGGGTTAGGGTACTCGAGGGGTACGCCTAGCTTACGACCCGCTCAAGTGGCCAATACGCTTGACCTATGACCCACTCGAGTGATGACCATAGGTTGGGTTTTGTTGAGCTAACCTAGCCTTGATATGTTTTTAACTGGCATGAATTTAAGATGGTTTTTCGAAACCGTTGCACTATTTATAATTGTTTTCATACTATGTCATACTTTCGAATGTCACATCATTTTATTGCTCATGCATACATGCATTATTTTGGAATATTGGTTATGGTTGACATGTTGATCTTTCTACTCACTGAACCACGTGGATTTTAGGCTTACTACTCTATTACCATTTCAGGTTATTCAGTGGCGGATAAGGAAAAGGCGTAGTGATTGCCTGATTCCCCGACGACTCCTGTCTTAGTTTCTTTTTGGTCTTCTCCTTTTCATTTGAGGTTGGTCATTGTTGTACTAGTTTTAAATGGTTAATATGTATTTTGGACAAAACTAATGTAAATGAAATGTTTCCGCTTTGGTTGTTGCTTGCTTTTACTTCTAAGTATTCTAGTTATTCTGATATTGTCTGATTGTGTGAGATTTAGAAAAGGCTTAACAGTGGTCGGGTGAACTTGACTTTGTGAGAGGGTTCGTCAGGCCACTGTGCCGATCGGGCCGCCCTTGGCTTAGAGAAGGGGTCCCTACAAATATCTTTACAAAGGCCTTGTCTACTCCTCGGCTTTACTTTCTTCATGAACTATATGCCTTGGTCTTACCACTTAGCTTGAAGTGAGAGGCTAAAGCACTACATGTAATACACCAGATTTTAAAAAAAATTTTGAAATATATAATTACATAAAATTAAAATATAATACAATTAAGTATATGTACGTATAGTTGTTGAGATCACTGCAAGTATACAAGATTACAATAGTAATATACAGTAAATACTGGATTATCGTTCTCTGAGAACGGTTTGTGGTTAAAATCTCAAATCCCAATCTAATTTTAATATTAATTTTATTAAGGCTTCAAATGGATGTTTTAATAATCTAAAGTAAAATTAAATTGAAAGTCAACAATTGTTGATTCTTAAAACTATATTAACTATGATTCTAGGATAGTAAAATATCATGTATTCACCTTTAATCTTTATTTCAATTAATCTAAATTATGTTTTTATAGGTTATAACACTAGTAATAAAAACCCTCTCCCTAGGCGGATTGATCCTATCAAATAAAAAGCCTAATACCTCTCCCGAGGCGTATAGCTAATAAACTAATATAATAAACATAGAAATCACATGCAACCTACTATAGAATCAACAACCTTCCGGTCAATTGATTCATATAGCTCTATATTCTGATTATCCAATTATTAAACCTCTTTCTCAAGTTAGTTCAACAATCTGATATCAGTTTATAGGTGATCAATCAATAAAAAATTTTAAGCACACAAAATATAAAATAATACCTCAAAATACATTAATCAAAACAAAAATCAAAGGATTCTAAAATTTAAATTACATCTTAGAAATTAAAATACTTAGCTGGACATTGCTCAAAGATCACAAAATAAAGATTCTGACAAATAGAAGATCATATTCTCGTTGTGTTTTTGTTCTTTGTCTCTGTCTCCAATTTTCTTCTCTTCTTGCTCTGTGGCGGTCAACTCTTGTAGCATTTGAATAATGAATTCGAACTAGACTAAATATGGATTATAAAGCCTATTATAATGTTCCTCCATAAGACTCCATAACAAAACCCTAGCTGTACACTAATACGAACACGTAACTTACACCCCAAATTGCGTCATGGCTCAATCTGGTTTACACTTTGCAATTTTATTTCCAGTCGAATTCTATGCTTTTTGGCTTATTTACCCTGCTGCCATTCTCAATTGCACACAATTTCTGTTCCTAATTTATTTCCAGTTGAACCATGTATTGTTTATTCAAATTACAATTCATGTCATTTTGCTTTCACTTCACAAATTCACGCCCAAATTAAGCTTCCAATCATGCCATAGTTAATGAGCTGAAAATTACCAAATTTTCCATTATGCTATGTTTCACAAATTCACGCCCCCAATTGCATTTCCAGTCGAGCCATCCTTTGATCAAGGTATTTACAATCTTGCCATTGCTTCATGCATTTTCTTCATGTGCCATTTGTTGTGACTTTGGGCTTGGATCGAATTGTGTGTGGACCGTGATGGGCTTTGCTTTTAATGCTTATGATGAATGGTCTTTTTACACTACGCTATTATACTTGTTTCTAATTATTCTAAATCTATACAAACAATTGATAATACTTTCTCGGACATTAAATCACTAATATTAATAATAAAAAATATATTAAAATTTTTAAAATACATAAATACATGCAATGCTCTTAAAAATGCTTATCCACCTAATTATAAATTAACATATCTTATTTCTTACTAAATTAATGCAAAACATATATATATAATAATGTTAGTATGCAGTGCAACTAACAATAGCAAATAGTGTACATAAGATAAAAGTAATTAATAAATTTTAGTAACATTGACATATAAAATAAGTTCAATTTCACTAAAAAAATGTGACACATGTTAACGGTTATTTACTTTTATTTCATCATTGTCATCACATTATCCTCATTCTTCTATTCTTTTTGTTGATTTACCTTTGGATCCTTCTATTGACCATAATGTAGGTGAAGCAAGCTCAATAGACTTTGTTTCAACAAACATAACTAATTTTCCCATGTTGTAAGTTGATGCAATCATCATATCCACGTCTAAAAAGCCTACCTAAACCCCCAAAGCATATTGCTATAGTTGTGTAACAACTACTCCATCTCATCTTAAAGACTATCATTATTTTTTTGCTCTCACTACTTTGTATAAGTCTTACACTTATCATGAGGCTCAATCTGAGCCTCTATGGCAAAAAGCCATAGCAGAATAACTACTACCAATTCAATAAACTCATACTATGGCTTTTACTAAGTTGCCTCTGGGAAAGAGTATGGTAGGAACTAAGTGGTGTTCAAGGTTAAAACTTGCGTTGCTAGATCAATAGAATGCTAGAAGGCCCCCTTTGTTGCTAGAGGTTTTACACAACAATATGATATTGATTATAAGGAAAGATTTGCTCCTATTACCTAACCACCTTCTCATCTTTACCCACTATTTTAGCTATCTATGTAATACCCTAAAAAATTAGAAATATATTTAGTAAGAAGAGTAATGAATAACGACCATGATAGTCATAATAATAATTGAGACACTAGCATAAATGATATCAATGAATAATAATAATAATAATAATAATAATAATAATAATAATAATATCATAGACATGAATAAATGATCTTAGGAATTTACTAGATAGACAATGAAAATAATAATGAATATCATTATTATAGGATATTACAAAAAATAACAAATAAAAAATAATAATACTAATGATAATCACAATATAATAGTGAAATAAGATGACAATAGTTAGATAAGAATCATGTTAAATGAGGAAAATTATGATAACAATAACGAAAAAATAATAAAATAAATGGAAAATTTTGAATTATATTAATAAATAACAAAACATAAATAAATAACTATATTAATAAATAATAGTAATTATAATCAGTGTTCATAATGTATTATAAGAAATATTAACATTTTTTTTAAAAGGAAAAGAACAGAAAAGAAATAAAATATAAAAAAAAGAAAAAAAATATCAAGTAAAAACAGAAAAAAAAATGATAAAACATAGAAACAAACAAAAAGAAAGAAGAAGGAAAGAATAACAAAAAAAAAAGCATAGAAGAAAATGAAGTAACAAGAAAAAATATATAAAAATAAATAATAACAAAAAATCTAATAAAATAGAAAATGGAAAAATTTTAAAATACAAGATACTTATCTAAGAAATTATTTAACCATAATTATATTTTTGTGTAAGACATGAATACGATATCCCACATAATTAATATTTAAGGTCATAACTACGTTTATAATTTCTAGAAGATTAATATCTAAAATGAATGATATTATATATTTTAATTAAGTTTTAATTTAAGAGATTTTCTAGCATGACGAATAATTTAGATTCCTCTTAATGTTGCATTGTTTTAGAAGGTGTTTATAAATAAGATAATATGAAAAAAGAAAAAGAAATAAATAATAAAAAGATATATAATTATAAACACTAATTATTAATAACATGATGTATGATAAAAACTTGCAACAAGTATTTAATAATTAATGAGTCTCTCATCTTAACCATACATTATAATCTTTTACATGATGAAATCTTGATCCTTAGATTTCAAATAGTCCATTTTCACCGTACATTGTTCATGAGAACTTGGATATAAAACCTACAAGCAAACCCTAGCCACCCTTCATTCTCTTCACAACCTAAGTGACGTTCATTTCCTCCACCCTAGTTTGTCCTTAACCATCACTTAGAAAAGCTTCTATGGCTAATGCTTCAAATTTTCACATCTTCTCATAGAAGCACGTCATTTGCTCCTTCAACACACACTTGTCCCCTTTCTCATCTTCTTCCTAAATTCCTTACTTAAGCAACAAATATATGCCCTTGAATGTCTCTTACATGTGCCCACAAAAAATTCTACTGTGACGATTGATTCCAATATGATTTAAAGAGTTTGGTGATGTAAATTGTTCTAGCACTCTGGAAGGTTGTCTTCTCAATATAAAGATATCTTTGAGTATTTTTTTCATTTTATTTTCATGGCAATCCTCGAACAATATCTTTTTCTCTTGACCAATCCTAAGAAATTAAGGTTTTTAAGTGTGTAGGCACTTTTCGAATAAATCAATGGAACATTACAACGATAAAAGGTTTATTAGCACTGAATCTCAAAAGTAAAATATTTGGTTAAAAAATAAAGGTGTATATGATATGTCAATTTCTATATATTATTTTGGTTTCAATGTCCTATGCTTGTGCATACAATGTATGCAATATCTATAATAAATATGTGTGTAATAATCACTAAAAATGAGACTAAAAATATATTAACCACATATCTAGGCGTTGACTAACCATTTGATGTCACCGTGGTTATTCTCCCTAAATATATCATTTAGCATGAGGAAACAATATTTTATTATTATGTGTGAATCCCTATTGTGAGAGGGTGAATCTTGGGATCAAGTATAAGTGTATAACACATCTATAATTTTGTTGTGGGTTTACTTGCAAGTCTGAAGCTTACCTTTGGGAGTATCCCTAATAATTTGATGTCTTTTCTATGAGATGTCCTTGAGGGTCTAATGTGTATCTTGGAAGTGTCTCTAGACTAAATTCCAGATCGAGGGATGTTATATCAGAGAAACAGAAATACTGAGAATAATTATTTTTGGTCTTAATGTCAACCATAAACAACCTATCATTTGAAACACGTAATATTTAACAAGTGGTTGACATGTATGTGAATGTCTGACTAAAATAATATATGTAATATTTGGTTTGATCTGCTTGACACTTTGAGATCATTCTGTTATCTAACAATTTAAGTAACTAGTAGGATGGAGTTACTGCAGTGATAGAGATGGTGGTTTTTGTGAATCTCTTAGAGGATGTGACAACTATTGGTGTATTGTACACCTATGTGTGTCAAGTCAGTAGAGTTAGGTCACATGATCTTTACTTTCTCCATGTCACGGTGTTTAGAGGGCCTTAGAGCCACATGTGAGTCAGGAATAGTCTCATGAAACTTTTGGTGGGGTATTTATATAATTTTGTGGTGTTTTATTAGATCTCTTTAGTGGGTTAACAAACATTGCATTAATTCAATTATTATTAAGTAATCTTTGTTATTTTTAAAAATATTATCTTTGATTTAATTATAACATGTGATGGGTCTTAGTGCGTCCAGGATAAATTAGTATTCAAATAGTCATAGGTGAGATCAATAATATCCCCTCGCTTGAATGACCCTGTGGACATTGACAAATAATACTGTAATTGCGTATTTATTATTATTATTATACAAGGGCAACTTGATAATTATGCCATTAGAGATGGTCTTTGGGAAGTGAGGTGTTATAGTCTAATAGTGGAAGATGTTTCAAGTGGATATCAAAAAGTGCATTTCTTTATGGGAAATTGATTAAGGAAGTATATTTACAACCTTCGCAAGGTTTTGATCACCTAACAAGGAAAGTCTATCATCTTCATAAGGCCATATATGGTCTCAAGCAATCTACTCGAGTTTGGTTTACCAAGTTTAGTTACATACTCTCATAACAAGGTTTTACTTGCAGCTCTTATGATTCTACTATGTTCCTTTATCACTCATAGGTTAGCATTTTTATTCTCCTCATAGTTGTTAAGGATATGGTTATTATAGGAGATAATCTCTCCAACATTCATGCATTGTAACAATTTTTACGATAAAATTTAAAAGGATGGATTTGGGGTCACTAAGCTATTTCATAGGTCTTGAGGTTACATCAACAAACGAGAGGTATTATCTTTATCGAGGTAACTATGCTTTAGATCTCACATCTTGTGTTTGATTGACCAATACTAAGGTTATTGATAGTCCATGGGAAGCAAACATGAAGTTTTTGCCCTCTGATGGTGAGCCTCTGCCACATGCAATGTTATATAGGCAGTCAGTTGGTAATCTCATCTACTTTACTCTAACTTAACCTAATTTATCTTATGTGGTGTAATACCCTAAAAGTTAATGAATAAATTATAGAATTTTGAGATGTTTAAATTTAAATTTAAAATAAATTAAATAAATAATTTTTGAAAAAATAGAAAATATGAAAAATATCAAGAAAACATGAAAAATAGCCCAAAGGCCCTCGCAGCAATGATACATGTTATCGCACTAATGTGAAGAAACCCAGAAAATACAAAAATTGGGCATCGTTCTAGTTACCGATGTAATGGAATTTGTTATTGAGGTAATGCTTGAGAAAAGTGAAAATTGATATGTTCTAGTTACCATGGAAAAACATTGAAACCCTACTTATCGAAGAGTTAATTACATGACTATCGCGTTTATTCAAGTTATTACCGCAATAATACGTGAAAATTATAAATATGTGCGACATGTTTAGAAACCCTAATCCTATGATCTTCATTCGTGATCTTGCAGTTCATTGCCCAAACCCTACCAGCCAATGCTAACTAAGTGTAACAACCCGCCTCCCTTGCTGGGGCCCACGTCATCCGATGGTGTTTTTCTTCAATATTTTTGGGTCGTCCGAGAGGCGAGACCGTGTTAAGTTATCCTTTTTTTTCCCTAAATCCCACATCCATGAGATATCATGTGCACATTAATCCATGTACAAAATGTTTTATAAAAATTTATGACGCCATGGAATAAAATAAATCTTTTATCATTTAATGGAAAATCTAAGAGTAACAATTCAACCTTCATTACATTGAAATAGATTTGGGCCCACATGCCCTACAATGAATTTAAATAAAAATTTCTACATATTAAATGACTTCCATGCAGTCTTCATAATTAAATTCTTAAAATATTGAAAATAAGAAGTGAGCTATAAAGCCCAGTGAATCATCCCAAATAATTAATTTATTATTTCAACAAAATAAAACATGCACAATAAGCACTTACAAGAAATTAAATGATTCAAACAATTAATTATTTCAGTTTCAACATTAAAGACTGAAAGGATACCCCCCAACATTTTCAATCTCTAGGGAAAGAGTTACTATACTAAACACAGACCTACAGAGTTGAGGTAGGATCAACTTTGAACCCTCTATTTCTTCACAACCCTTGATTGGAATGCTCACGAGGAACATCCGCCCCCAAGTCAATACGTGGTTAAAATCTTTATTTAATCTTATTTTAAATGTATGAACAAGATATTTAAATAATTCAACAAAATTTAAACAAACAAGTATGGTAACATTACATCATAAATCATGCATCATTATAAACCTAAGCATGCATATTCTATATGACATATATATAAGATCAAAATAAAACACTCAAGTAAGCCTTATTTGAATCAAAATAATAAAGTAACAACAGGGAATCATTTCACCTCGAGATCACTTCCTTCTGAACCTTCTTCAAATCTTTCAGATCCTTCCCCCTTGTTTGCATTAGACTTGTGCAGCACTCCGTTGCTACTACTCTGCTAACTATTTAGAACAGCTCAAAAAAAAGGGACTAGAGATGCCAAGAAAGAGGCAAAGAGAGAGCAAGAGAGATTTTATCAGCTCTTGCTCTAAGATGAATGGAATGAGAGGGGTAGGGTAGTTTATATAGAGTCTCTGGGGGTCAATCTCGTCATTTTTCATCCTTCCTAAGTTGGAAAACTTCCTTTTTGTTGATTTTCGAAACACAAGACTTATAGGGTATGGAACTAGGGCTTTTTCTAAGGTTTTGTTACAAAGATCGATGGTCACGATCACATTTTGTGTGATATCGTGCGATCACATTTTTTTCTCTCGTTTTTGCACATACGCAATCAGCAAATTTACCAAATTCACTCATGAATTTAATTTTTTGTTGCGTTCTCCTCAATACACATGCCAAATTCGGCGAATTGATTTATTTTATTTTATTTTATTGATATATATATTACCTAATTTGTATACAAATACCAAACATATATAAATATTTATTTATGGTTTATCACTTGAATATATTGAATATTAAATACATGTGTGTTATTGAATTTCGTAGAATGTATGTATTATTGAATTTCATAAAATTCTATGTATATACATACATTCACAAATCTTTATGTACATATATAATTTATTGATTAATTTCTACATACAATTAACATGTATTTATGCACATATTTATCTCTCTACACACTTGTTTCTATTTTTATAAAATTTCTATATACTTTCTTAAACCATTTCATTTTTTTCTTTTATTTTACACATTAGAATATACATGATTTATATCCAAAGATATTAATAATTCCTCAAAGTCGAATTATTTTATTTAATTTCATTCATCGAATTTGTACAAATTTCTCAGGTATTACATTCTACTCCCGTTAAAAGAATTTTGTCCTCGGAATTTGAACTAACTCCTTCGACGTCGGTTCGTTCAATTACGTCTTTCTAGCAAAAAGGTCTTGTTTTGATTATTTTTTTTCTTTTTAAGAAATTCGTGATGACTTCTGGTGATCATCTTGGGTTTATGACCACTTGTAACGTTTCAGGAACCATGTGACTAAAGTACTTGGCTATTTCTTTTAGTCGAAACTAGGTTTCTTGGAAGTAACTCTAAGATAAGCATTTTGTAGGTTCAGTTGCCTATCATAAACTGGTCAAGACGACGTCTAGCCACTTGGTTCATTTGATCCTTATATGCTGCTAGGGTATCTTGGTCTAGGAGTGTGTATAATGATTCTTAAAGATCATCTCGGGTATACTTGATCTCAATTTCCTACATGGTGATATCCTAGTCTAGGATACTTATCATTTATAGTTGTTTGATTTAGTTTCCCATATGAAGGGATAGCTATGGGGTCAGTTCCAAGATGAACTTTGACCCCGAATTCTATTGGTAAGTAATTTAGAAATATACTTTTGTAACACCATAAATTTCTCAAAATTGTTATTTTATTCAATCATTCCGTCAAAATTTGGGTGTTACAACCAACTACCCTTTCTAAAATAATTTTTGACCTAATAGCTTTTCTGAGCAACTGCTACTATTTCTATTGTGGGTCTTGTTGTTCAGGGATGTCAACAACTGCGAACACTCTAGCCTAGTTCTGCCCATGTCCCTGGTTCTAGTTTTGCCCTTGGTTGTTGTTCTATTGAGGCGGTTGTTGTTGAGGACGCATATTCTATCCTCCTCCCTAGTTATGTAGTTGCCATTGGGGGGCCTAGATTTTGGCAGGATAAAACTTCGCCATATGCCCTGGTTGGTTATAGTAAAAACATAGCCCTTGTT
The DNA here is from genome assembly GCA_030144865.1 of Tinospora cordifolia. Taxonomy (NCBI): domain Eukaryota; kingdom Viridiplantae; phylum Streptophyta; class Magnoliopsida; order Ranunculales; family Menispermaceae; genus Tinospora; species Tinospora cordifolia. The sequence goes on along the minus strand of JAJIYU010008998.1, from coordinate 6,767 downwards.
ATCTGGCCTCTTCTTTCCGTTCGTCCTTGTTAAGTGTAGCTTGTTGCAGGGCTTGGGGTGCCCTATTTTTGCTATTTTGTTGATTGGTGTTTTGTTTCTTCTGAGGTCCTTGGTGATCGTTGCCATTTTCTGGCCTCTTATTCCTACTTCTTAACTTCTGCTTGAAGTTCAGCTCTTGTTCTAAGGTCAATTCCCCTGTTTATGACTTCTCTACATGTCTTCGGGCCTACTGTCCTTATTATCTTTTAAATCTCAATCTTGAAACCCTGAGTGAAGCGGTTGACCTTCATCTTCTCTTTTCTAATCAACTCAGGTGAGAACTTGGCCAATTCAGTAAATTTGGCCTTATGTACTCAGCCACCGTCATATCCCTCTGGTTCAGGCTAACGAAGTCCTCCTGCATCTTTGTCAGTGTTGCTTCAGGGAAGAACTTCTCGTAGAATATCTCCTTGAACTCTTCTCAATTCATCCCTCTAACATTGGTGTTCGAGTTTGCCTTTACCATCCGCCACTAGCTTCTAGCTGGCCCCTTGAAGTGATGGGTAGCCAACGCCACCCTACTAGGACCCATTCCTCTCAATACATCTAGGTGTTCTTCTATTTCCTGGTACCAATGGTCAGTTGTTAAGCTGTCAGTAGTACCATCAGACTATGATGGTTGAAGCTTTTTTAACTCTAGTAGCATCTTTTTATGCTCACTGTCTTCCAAATTCTCTAACACCTCCTTACGAGTTGGAACTTCGAACACTAGTATTTGCACTGGCTATTGCACCAGGATATGTTCTTGGACCTACAACTATGGTGTTGCTTGAGGCATTATCTAAGGTAATGCCCTCATGATTTGTTCCATGACCCTCCTTGTGACCTCTGTCAGCATATTCTCCATCTGGGTCTCAACCACGTTATTTGGTACTTCTTGCCCTCTAGAGTCAGTCTCGTCAGATATTGTAGCCCTAGTAGAGTATCTTCTAGGTTCAACCATTTATCTATAAATTCAGTTGTTTTAGTATTGATTCTCATTGTTTTCCTTTCGTTCGTATGACCATGACTCTAAATTTATGTTTCTAGGTTTTTGATTTGTTTAGTGGCCTATTGGTTTACTCTTCTAAACTTTGTTGTTCTTGGGTACAGGATTTGGTCTCATACTTGCATATTCGAGCAATAAGATCATCATACATTCAATCATTCAATAATGCAAGTTCACGATAGCTTTTTTATAGCGAAATTCTAGGCTTTTGCCTATGCCACCAGGTTCAAGTATCCTATACTACTCTTGCCCATCGACATAGACTTCTACTCAGAAGTTTCACTATAGCCAATCAATTTGCAAATGTCTTGATTTCTAAGGCTTCCTAAGCCCCACTATACTTGACTGTCCCATACTGGCCAAGCATAAGGAAACAAGCTCATCTAAAGCCATCAATCATTCACCAAACATTGTCTATCATTTTCCAAGTTCAGGATTCCTTCATACCCCTGAATTCCTATTCGTCCCATACCACATAGAAGCCAGAGATACAGGATCCTCCCGATCTCGTGTCTTGACCACACAAGTGTTTCGTTTTCTACACATTCTCAGTCTCTAGCTTATATCCTAATGTTTGATTCATGATCCATTGTGCTACTCTTGGCAACACCCAAGTCTCTACCTAGGGTCTCTTTCCTAGACCTAGGATCTCAAATCCTGGTCGAAAGGTTCTTCCGACAACTTTTATCTATTTTCGGTACCACCTTTGGCATCTACTTTGAACTATAGTAAGTTATTTGCCCTTAATTACCACCTCCTAATTTTTCTTTTGTAGAAAATAAGTGTGTTCTTCAACTTCGACTACTCGTATGGGCTGGTGGGACAACCTCTAGATCGGACGGTTAATCCGAAGTCTACTTAGCAACCGTGCTTTCTAGAATGGTATAACTCATCTCCCTTTCAATGTTTAGCTTACTCAGGACAAGGCTTACCCATTATTAACTCAACTCGTAATCTTTGTATTCAAACAAAATAGCTAAAAAATATATAGCTCTTTTTGAAAATAATTTTTAAAAACAATTTCAGTTTCCAAAACAAGAGGTAGGCTTTCTAAATTAATTCAAATTAAAGGTCTTACCTGACCAGCTAATTCTTTCTAATCCTTGCCCAAGGCATTTACAGCCTAGGCTCTGAAACCACCTTTGTAACACCCCACCTCCCCTATTGGGGCCCACATCATCTAACGGTGTTTTTCTTCAACATTTTTGGACTGCCCGGGAGGTAGGCCCGTATTATGTTATCTTTTTTTTTCCTAAATCCCACATCCATGAGATATTCTATACACATTAATCTATGAACAAAATATTTCATAAAAATTCATGACGCCATGGAATAAAATAAATCATTTATCATTTAATAGAAAAATCTAAGAGTAACAATTCAACCTTCATTACATTGAAATAGATTTGGGCCCACATGCGCTACAATGAATTTAAATAAAAATTCCTACATATTAAATGACCCTTGATAATTAAATTCCTAAAATGTTGAAAATAAGGAGTGAGCTATAAAGCCTGGTGAATCATCCAAATAATTAATTCATTATTTCAACAAAATAAAGCATGCATACTAGGCATTTACAAGGAATTAAATGATTAAAACAATTTATTATTTCGGTTGACATTAAAGATTGAATGGATACCCCCCAACATTTTCAATTCCTAGGGAAAGAGTTATTATACTAAACTCAAACACATAGAGTTGAGATAGGATCAACTTCGAACCCTCTATTTCCTCACAACCCTTGATTGGAATGCTCATGAAGAACATTCACCCTCGTGCCAGTACGTGGTTAAAATCTTTATTTAATCTTATTTTAAATGTATGAACAAGATATTTAAATAATTCAACAAAATTGAAACATACAAGTATAGTAACATTACATCATAAAGCATGCATCGTTATAAACCTAAGCATACATAATCTATATGACATATATATAAAATCAAAAGAAAACACTCAAGCAAGCCTTATTTGAATCAAAATAATAAAGTAAAAAGGGGGAATCATTTCACTTCAAGATCGATTCCTTCTGAACCTTCTTCAGATCTTTCAGATCTTTCCCCCTTGCTTGCACTAGACTTGTGCAATACTCCATTGCTACTACTCTATTGATTGGTTAGAACAACTTAAGAAAGAAAAGGAACTAGAGATGCCAAGAAGGAGGCTGAGAGAGAGAAAGAGGGATCTTATCAACTCTTACTTTGGGATGAATGGAATGAGGGGGATAGGGAGTTTATATAGAGTCTCTGGGGGTTAGTCTCGTTATTTTTCAGCCTTTCTAAGTTGGAAAACTTCCTTTTTTTGTTAATTTTTGGCGCACAAGACTTTAGGGTATGGAACTAGGGTTTTCTCTAAGGTTTTGTTACAAAGATCGATGGTCACAATCACATTTTGTGCGAAATCGTGCGATCATGATTTTTTTCTCTCGTTTTTGCGCATATGCATTCGAAAAATTCGTGCATGAATTTTTTTGTTGCATTCTCCTCGACACACGTACCAAATTCAACAAATCAATTTTTTATTTTTATTTTATTTTTTTGTTTTCTTATATGTGTGTGTGTGTGTGTGTGTGTGTGTGTGTGTGTGTATTACCTGATTTGTGTACAAATACCAAACACATATAAATATTTATTCATGGTTCATCACTTGAATATATTGAATATTAAATACATGTGTGTTATTGAATTTCATAAAATTGTATGTATATTCATATATTCAGACATCTTTATGTACATATATAATTTCTTGATTAATTTCTCCATACAATCAACACGTATTTATGTGCATATTTATCAATCTACACACTTGTTTCTATTTCTATAAAATTTCTATATAATTTCTAAAACCATTTCATTTTTTTTCTTTTACACCTTAGAATAAACATGATTTATATCCAAAGATATTAATAATTCCTCAAAGTCAAATTATTTTATTTAATTTTGTTTATCGAATTTCGTACAAAATTCTCAAGTATTAAACTAAGTCCCCTTCATACCAAACACATTCCACATCAATTCTCAACCATTCTTAGCCATTCTGAATTGTCTTCCAATCTATTTTTGGTAAAAAAACAATATCAACAAGGGAAGAATCGATTGAGATGTTGTGTAGGAATGCTTGGGCACATGTATTGCACTAGACTCTACGCAGAATCAATATTTTTAATTTTGTTTTCACGTTAGTTGCTCAAGTGCATACATGTCTATTTCAATGCAACAGAATAGTAGGAGTGTTTGAGATACGTTTGTAAAAGGAGAACAAAGGAAGAAGCGCTTGGAACCAAGGTATTATGTGTTTTCTTTTGGTAAATTGTGTGTGTTAAGTTCAGTATTAGTGTATTGAGTCATTGGGAACGACAGTACCGGAAGGAAACACGCACAAATGTGTAGTTTGTGGAAAATCACACGACTACTATGGTAGTAAAATGCGAACAGAGAGTTCATCTCGAGTTACCGCAGTAACTGACTGCGGTAATGCGTATCGCCTATTCTGGCAACTACAGTAATAAGAAGCATTACAACGGTAATGCATTCCAAACCCTGTTTTTGAGTTTCAGGCACACACATGAGCTAATGCGGTAGTACCCTTTTGTAACACCCCAACCCCCATATCTTTAAGCAGTGTACATGACCACCATTATCTTGATAGTGGACTTAACCAAATGGCGGGTCGGGCCGGTATTAATTTACAGGTGACACTCACTTGTTCTTTTCTTTTCAATATCTCATGCCTTTGTATAAAAATTCAAGAATACAAAGTTTTCACTTTAATAAAATCAAGGCAAATTAAAAGAGATAAAGGGATTCAAACTATTTTATTCATAATAAAAAAAATTAATTGAAAAGTACTAGACTTTTCAAAATGATCTAATTGTTACAGCAGAAGACTTCAAAATACTTTTCAGTAGAAAAACATAAATACTTTGGGCAACATGCCCTAAAAATTCATAAAAAATATAATAAGGTAGAAACTATCTAATAACTATCCATATTCAACTGTTCCATGGGTTTCATGTTCCTGAAAAATAAGAAAGGAAGGAGTGAGCACATAGCCCAGTGGATCATTTTCAAACAACCATCTTTCATATTCAAACTCATAACACAATCATAATTCAAAAACTTGCAATCATTAGGTGTTTCGAACAACGATTTGTTCAAGTCGAGTCTCAGACCAAAAGGGTCTTTAATCCCTTGATGCTCTTAACTAAGTAAACAGGGCCCACTCGGCATTAACCTGTTAGTGGCACGTGTCGACATCAACCTATTACACATGGTGACCCAGAAGGTAATGTGGTACACGACCCTCAAGTACTTAGGTCGAAAAACTGTATGACCTAACTCATATGAAAAGAACATCCATAGTGTTGCCTTGACCACTATGATGGTACGTGGTTATTATCACCATCGTCTTTGACTAATTCTCGTATCATGATCTCATAAAATAAACTTCAGAATATGAAATCAAACTAAAATTCAGAATATAAACAGTCAATTCATGAAACACTCATAAAACATGCATCATACTTTAACTTAAAAGCCTAAGCATGATATTAACATGGCATGGATGACATGATTGCTCAAACATGAATCAAAACTGAAATAAACTTTTAAAATTCTGAAACTAAAATTGAAAATCTTTGATTTCAATGAAAAATACACAAACAATGAGTACGCCATAAATTTAAATAAGAACGGAAGGGTGTTCTAGAAATCACTTCCACCTTGTGATTCTTTCAAAATTTCGACAGCAATTCCCCCCATGTACTAGTGCCAACAAAGATCGCCGAACCTAATTCTCCAATTCGAAAGAAGAAATTCTCACACACAAGTAGGAAAGATGGGAAGAGGTGCCAAGAAGAAGGCTTAGAAAATAAGAGAAAATTTCAACTCTTATTTTTGGAATGAAGAAATTAAGAGCCTAGGGGAGTTTATATAGGTTTTCAAAAGGAGAAAATTAGAAAGTTTTGAGTTTTTCTTGGAGTAAAACACCCTAATTCTCTTTAATTTCGTACTTTCTAATTTTGAGAACAAAATGAGTATTTTTCAGATTTTTGTCAAATTTTAGAAATAATTTTTGAATTTTAGAAACCTTTTTTTCGTATTTTTTTGGATTTTTCATGATTTTTTCGTAATTTTTGTTTTTTTGTTTCAGATCCTTTGAATTTGGCCGTCGGATTTCCTCGAGCGCATCAACGGTTCGCGATCAACCAAAAAAACATCTTCGATCTGGACCGTTGGATCTTCCTCAAGCGCAGCATGATTTGCGATCACCGAAACGGCTTTGATCTAGATGCTTGGATTGTCCTCGAGCTTCGCACGCACATCTCGATCATGATTAACGAAAATGTTTTAGATCGTCGAATCGTCCTCGATCACAGTGTGCGGATCTAGTTTGTGATCAATGAAACCTGTCTGGACCGTCAGATCGACCTCGAGTTTCGTACGCAGATCTCAGTTCACGATCAACGAATCGTGCCTGTCGTTGGATCTTCCTCGAGTGCGGTGTGCGGATCTCTGGGCCATTGGATTTTGATGATCCGATGCACCTGGCCGTTTGGTTTGGTCTTAATCTCGTTCGTTGGATTTTGGCAGATTGATCGTAGACCATTGGATGTATTTTAAGTTTATTTTTTTTATTTTTCAGCCAAATTTCTTGTTTTATTTTTGAATTTTTGCCAAATCTTGATCCCAATTGAATTTCTAATCTTGTTTTCATCAAAATTTGCACATATCCTTAT
>JAJIYU010008997.1:0-17405 GCA_030144865.1 Tinospora cordifolia | reverse complement strand
GGGGGCCTTCATGTGCTTTAGCATGATCAATAACAAATTGTCTCCATAGGAAAAGAAATGACCAACTCTCTCAAGCAACCGAGCTCCCTTTATCTTATTTTGTTGTCTTCTCCTTTTTTATTTTTTTTTCCTCTCCTTGTCTCCTCTTATCTTTTATTTCTTTGTTATCTTTTGAATGCTTGCCAACCATCACCTTTCCACTGCTATGTCTCACATCTCTGTCACTTTGTTGCTAGTTTTTGTCGACATTTTGACTTTTCATTTTCTACCATTCGCGCCGCTCATCCTTGCGAATGATGTTTACCACTCTGTTCTTTCTCTCTCTTTTTTTTATTGTTGATGGCTTGTGCTTTTTGTTATCTTTTCTATTGTTTATGCTTAGTTGCGAGGATGTCACTCATGGAGCTCTTCGGCTTTATATTGCGGGCTTTGGTAACACAGCTAGGAGAGTTTTTGACTCTCAATACTAGTATTCACTATGTTCCTTTGTCATATCAATGTGCAATGGTTGAATTTTGTCTTACTATGCTTTTCTTTAATATTTACATGGAATGAATTTTCTTTGACCTAATGTCATTGAAGATTCAACTTCTTAATAAGTTGAATATTAGTTATTCACTAAATTAAGGAAAATATCTATGGACTTTTGTAGAAAAGCATCATCCTTTGACATGACATGGACAAAGATGCATAATAGAATTATAGAATGAGAGGAGCACCGGTTATCTCAAGTACAAGCTGATTTTAATCAATGCACTTCAATTTAGCAATCCCATCTTATTTAATATCCTGCTTTCTAATTCCAAGATTATCTTAAGGCTTACCTATCCTACCTAAAGTTGACTAAAAACTAAATCATTGTTTAAAACGCCTAATATTTAAATTATTTACATAATCTGTGTTTATTTATATTACTTTAATTTAAAAATAGATTCACTAAGCTCGTGAAGCTTACCCTCTCTTTCCTTTTTATTATTATTATTTTTATTTTTTTATGCAAGTATACCTTGGTTGGGGTTTAAAAGTTAGTCTTTGTAACCTATGCGGAATGAGTTCTAATATTTTGTTATTTTAGTAATTAGTATTGAATTCTTTCATGTTAGGGCCAACTCTAGATTAATGTTGCTTGATGTATGCTCTAGCTGAATAGAGCTGATTTTGATTCATGAATGGGCAGCTTCTTTTGTCATTATCATCTTGAAATTTAACTAAAATTTTGGTACACAAAATTTGATTTCCTCTTTTTTAATTGGTTACAAGATTTTCATTGTGAATAGTTTGAACAACAGAATGGAACATGAACAACACTAACATCCCTCTCAGAATAATACCCAAAAATATTTGCATATAAAATAAAAATTGCCCAACAATGAAAGGATGTTTTGAAAAAGAGGGAGTTTTCCACATAACTCTGTTGCAAAAACCCAGAAAAAAAAAAAAAAAAAAACAACGATATTTAAGATAATAAATATAATGATTGTAGGCTTTGTAGCAACCTTGATTGATTTGTGTAGCAATGACTTAATCCCAAAAGTAAAGAAAAATAAATGCAACGACAAACTGTGTTTTGTTCTTACATATTGTTGAGTTCTAATGAGAACTCGATGGATTTTTTGTTTAGAATAATAATGGGGCCGTTAAAAATATTTATTTGGTATCCCATAAGTCAAAGCATCTGACTACTTCAAGAATACATATCATTAGTAGAGTACTAACTTATTAGACATATTAAGACACCAAAAATTAATTGTGGCGGTGAATACGGAATACCTTCTTTTTTTTATCAATTTAAAGAAGTAGCTATGACCCTCAAATTCACAGCAAACACACAAAACAACCTAATTTATATCTCAATAGAACAGTTTGCTTATATAAGACAATATGTAGTTTTCAATTCATGTTTATGGACTCAAATATGACTTTCCTATGCTTATACAATAAAATTTGTAATTTTAACTTCAAAAGAAAACTTTATGTATCTATATGAATAATTGGGCTAGAAAAGGAATAGTTTAATCATGTAAGGAATAGCCGCTACCACCCAAACATAGGCAACTCGCGTGGTCACTCACTTAAAGAAAGAGCTCTGTTAAGTCCAACATTCCAAATAATCCACACCCAAAATTATCAAACCTTCACTGTTCATCCACCTTGGGAAAAAGGAATAACAAAGTGGAATGCATGTGGTAACATGTTAGCTGATGACCATAATCTGTAAATAGAAAAGAAGCCAAAGGGAAGAACAAAGTGGAATTAGTTTCATGAAAGAAAGGAAAGTCCTCAACCCAAAAACATTTGGGCCAAATTTTCACTTTGAAGCAAGCAAAAATTAAGAACAGGTAACATCCCAAATAAACAAGGTACAAAACAACTACAAGGCTACATACTCCTTTGGGCAAATAAAGAGAGTTCCATGTTCATATAAACGAGAACTAATCACCTAAAAAAGGATAAACCTCTCATCTTTCAAGCATCCCCATTCCACCTCTTTTCTCCATTGTTAGCACATCTGTTACTGGGTTATGCGAATCCAGTGGCCAAAACTAAATCTGCTTAAATATCCATCTCCGCCTTCCTTTCTTGATGAATTATGTAAAATGACAAAACATACCTATTTCATAGGAGAAGCTCTGAGATTGCTGGGTAAAACTGGGGAATATGGTACCATTTGCACACAACAAATGAAAGTGCAATCAATTTTGAGAGTTCCTATTCCTCATCCATTAAGTGCCCAAAAGGCAAAAACATCTCACCCAGATTGAAATGTTTTGAATTCAAGCCAAATCATGATGAATACTCGAAGGGTTGAGGTGGTTGAGGCTCCTCGTCAACAGCCATGGCCGATGGTTGACTCTGTTGAGCTGTGGTTGTTGGCCCAGCAGTTGCAGGTGACACCATTGACGAGGGTGCATCCGTAAGAGACAGCACTTCTGGCTCAGTAGGCCGGAGATCCTTCAAAAGAACAAAACCAGATGGTGCTAATTTCACAGGCACATATCTGCTATCCTCCAGAAACTTTATATGCTTCTCTTGAGCTGGCACCACCCTTGCAGGATTCGTTAAAATCTCAAATGTGGGCTCTGGTTCCACTTTCTTCTCTGATGTTGAATCAACCTGAAATCATGTGAAAAGAAATAAATTATGATTATTTATTTTTCTATACTTTTTACATTTCCCTAGTAAGAAAATCAGCTAGGTAGGTAGCATCTCACCGAATCATAGGCTGCATGCAAGTATGCAACTATCCAGAGATCAAGATAGCAAGTAAAAGCAAAGAGTTCACTACCTAATATATCTTCATATTTCGTAAGTACTAAATCATACAGTTTAGCAAAAGAAAATCTGTAAACTATAATTTGTACTCAACAATTGGAGTTGCTAACAAACACATTCAAATCACAAATTGGTACAATATATTAAAGTTACCCAAAATACAAGTAGATTAGCAACTGTACTTTCTACTCCTCTGGCAAGGCATGATCCAGAAGAAAGTAACATCATTATAGGAATTGTGCATGATTTGAAAAATGTTCGAGCACATTTTTAGAGTAGTTATTTCAACTAGAAAATCTAATTTTAGTTCATCATAGTTTTGGGATTATTTTCCTCTCTCGCATTTTCTTTTTTCTTGTTTTTTTTTTCTCCTTTTAGGTTTCTGCAGCCGTTTTCTTCAGTGGAAAATGAGCGCATTTGGCACATTTAGCACCAAAAGGAACTCAAGTTCGGGAATGGAGAACAGCCAAGATTTAGGGAGGACAAGCTAAGTGGTGATTCAACATAGACTCTACATCTTGGAACCAAGCGAATTTTGGAGCGGCTTTGTACAAATGGAACCATGAATGGTCTAATACTGGCTAATGCCTTCCCTAACCTCTATCGCCTCTCAGCCTCACATAATAAGCCTGTCTCCTTTTTGTCGAACAATAATCTAGGTCATAACTCTAGCTTTTTTTGGAACTTTCACATTCCTAGAGTTCTCACAGCGTATGAGATTGTGGACATAGATTAGGTTTGGCAATCTCCCAACATTGATATGCACTCTGTCCAGAGGATGCCAATTCACTGGGGCATATATCTTTTGAGTGTAAGAGGTTGTGGTAGGGCAGGTTTTGCTTTTCCAGATATAAATTTAGGCATCCAGAAATGTTCAAGATGTCCTCTTCTTGTCCCATCTTCAATCTTTATTACCAGAAGAAAAAGGAGCACGTAGGCTAGCCCATTTCGCAACATGTTGGGCTATGGCTAGAGCAAAATGACAGAACTTTCCATGATATAGTAAAACCAGAGACAGCTTTGGAAAAAGATTAAACTCCTAGCCAGCCACACGGATATACCCCTTCAGCTAGTGGGAATTCAATTTCACAATGGCCGTTGGGTTGGGATTAATGCATATAAGCAGGTTAGGCCCTAATTAGGGATGTACGTGGTCATGTCATTTAGTATTTTATATATCACTACTGGTGATCTTGGTATACTGCAATTGAAACAAAGATCTTTTGTTTCCTCTCAAGAAAATAAAAGGATCAGTGCAAAATATCAAGAGAAAAACATGAAAATTTACTAGTATGCATGCCAATATGTTAAGATATGGTCTTTTGACAAAAAGCAAATGACTAAATAGCCAAGAAAATGAAACAAGGGAAAGAATGTGCAAGATAACGAAGACACAGACAAGAGTAGGTAATCACACTTGCACTGGCACACAGCAAGAGAAAACCAATGAAATATTACCTGCATAGATTCTCCCTCTTTTTCTGTAACAGCTTTTCCCTTTCCCAAATTAGGAGCTCCTGAGGAAGAATCCTCTCCGGATAACTTTTCAGCATTGGCTGCCTTCTCAGCCTCTTTCTTAGCCCTTGCTTTTGCTTTAGCAGACGTTGAAAGAACAGCAGTTGGAAGTTTTACAGTGGATGTTGCAGCAGGTGGGGTTGTAGGTCGAGGATACTCGAAAAGGGAAGGCTTGGCATGCGACAAAAATTCAAATCTAGGAACTTTCAAGTCATAGTTAAGGCCAATGAAAGCCGTGGGTGAGAAGGCCAGACTGATGAAGTAAATCAATGGGTACCAATACCAGAATTGAGTGAACACTGCCAACCCAACCACTGCAGTTACTTTATCATGCTTGGTCTTAGAAAGCAGTTTGATAGTCACATTCCTTCCACCAGCATCAAGAATTCCAGAAGCTAATATTGCCCCCATCTTACTCATGGTATCCTCATGCTTATCAAGAATTATTTTCTCTAGCTGCCGCCTAAATCAAAAAATAGACACCAAAGGACAAGAAAAGAAAATGATAAAGGTATTTATCACACAAACAAATATCAGAAAATCAGAAATAAAGAAGAGATGAACAACCTAAATGTTCCAACACGGGAGTCACTGGCTTCACTGGTCTGAACCATAACCATAGCCATTGCAATAAGAGCCCCTTGCCGAACAAAATCAACAACATCTGATGTTAGAGGCTCAAGCAATGATATGGCTTCACTCAAACCTGTTCCTGCACAGGAAATACCAACTGCAAGAGCAGCACCATATCTAACATGTGGATTGTACGATTCTGAGAGCAGCGAAACAATTCGTGGAGTCTGTTTATAACCACCCCCACCCCCACCACAAAAAAAAATAAAAAATAAAAAATAAATAAAAAAAGAAAGAAAAAAAGGTTAGTTTCTATGTGAGTGCAGTATCCAGTTTATAACTATGAAAATCCATGCTATATATATACATGCAGATGCATCTCTATTTTAATTAACCCAGTTAAATACAAGTCCTGGTTAAAAGAAGCAACTAATTTGCGCTACTCAAAGAAACAAGTGGATGCAAATTACAAATAAGGACACAAAAATATAGATCTAGCATTAGCAAAACCTCTCTTGAACGCAAAAGCTAAGGTTTGGCTGTAGTGGAAAAACAAAGAAATGGGGAGTCAAACGGATAGTGGTACTGCAAAGTCTTTTCTGCAGAACTGTTGACAGTTCATCAGGACCTAGGGTGAACACAAGACAATGAAGAATTAGTTTTGACAAACAATCACCGCACTTTCGACCATGCTCTCCAAAAGGGCACCTAGAGCTCCACCTAGGCTGGATTTGTAACATTATTTATTTATTTGGGTCTTTTGGCCCAAGGGAAACAGAGGCTTCCCTTGGGACAGGATACCGAACAAGCATGATACTTATTCAAAAGAACAAGCTATTTATTCCATAACCAACCTCCCATAATAAATCAAACAAATAAACACTAACCTGCTCTGGTTCCGAGTACAACACAAAACCAAGAGCTAAGACAGCTGTCCTCCTCACATCATCACTGACATCAGAAACAGCAAAATGCAGCAACTGGCGAATTGCCTTGTTGTTAGAAGTTCCCCTGTAGGCAAGAGCCAGAGCATACATACCACCATAACGCAAAATTGGGTCTTGATCACGAGTCATTTGCTCAATCAATGTATCAGCTTGCTCTTCCCTTCCATACACTGTCAGGGCAATGCCAAGAGCTAACCCCCTGCCATAGTGAAATACAATCAGATAATAATTGATAAAGAATATTTATTAAGAAGCTCCACATCAGGGTCGATTGTCTTAAAAAAATGAGGCTCCATTTCAGTTGCAAGCCTGACTATACCTGATAATCTTCTCATGTTGCGTTTCATGAGCATAAGCAAGCATCTCACTTGCCTTCTCACTAGCACTTCCAACCATGAGAAGACCCATACTGATGCCAGCAGCTTCACCAGCTACAGCACTATCAGTGTAAAGGACATTCTTGACATCATCATATATCTCTTCATCAGCTGTTCCCAGAGCTGCCAAACCAAGACCCAAACAAGCACCATGCTGGATAACCTACAAAGCATAGCATAATATATACAATTTACTTGAATAAAAAAGCATGAATTTTTCTGATATAATAACAGCAACAATATAGCAACAAAATTCAGAAAATCAAGCAATAGATTCAAAAATAAGAACCTCAATTGTGGTACTGCGCAGACTGTCACGAAGAAATTGCTTGATACCTTCACCATGATTAGCATGAATCAAGCCCAGAGCATAAAGGGCTCCACCTTCAGAATATGGACTTCCACCACTAGTTGCACCACTTTGTGGCAAGTATGGAGCCATCAGAGACCTCCCTTGCTGCAAATGGCCCCTGTGAATAACACCTAGTCCAGCAGTTGCACTGAACTTGGCCCAATTGGTCGCTCTACTTAACCAATCCTAACAAGGCACAAATAGATTGTACTCATAATATATAAAAGTGAGCATGAATTATGTAACATTATTCTATCTTAAAATGAACTATATTTAACAGAAAAGTTCAGAGTGAAACTTAGGATTACCAGATTTTCCCTTAGAAAAGTATCCACGGTTGTTCCAGCATGCATGATAGCATTTGCATAAATTGTTGCACTGTGGCAAACACTATTCCTCATCTCAACAGACTGTTTTATTGTCTTCAATATTAGAAGATCAGATCTATATGCAAAATAAAATCAGAAAGGCGTCATCCTAAGAACTTTAATCAGAACAATTTATATTGGAGTTGATGATACAAAATCATTATCCTCACCTATTATGACTGTATAAAAACTGCAAAGTTAACTGAATTGATGTCTCTCCAGACAAAATTCCCTTCACTTTTGCCAACCTTTCGGAATAAGTCATTTCATTAGGATCCATTGTATTTCCGGCGGGAGCAGGAGCTTCTACCGTCATATCAACATCATTTGATGGCTCAAGGTTTGCTGCTGTGGAGCCCACAGAGCCCTGTTCACTTTGTGCAGAGCGCTCAACCTCCGATGGACGAGATTTGGGATCTGAAAGACGATCCCTTACATTTAACAAAAATGCTTGCCGTTCATTCTCAACAAGATCAAAAGCAATCTGGAAAGCTAGAAGAGCTTCATCCTACAAAAGTTTGTCACTTTAAGTAAATTCTTCAAATTAAATAGTTTACAGGGGAAACTAAAAAGAATGACAGAAAATTACCTTGTTGTCAGATCTCAATAGCTTTTCTAATATGCTTGCAACACCTTCAGGTTCATCCAAAAACATAAGACATTGGCAAATACTTAAATAATCTGGAGATGGCAGTCGTTGATATATTTTCACCAGAAGTTGAAGAACCTGTAATTTTCAATGGAAATGGGTTAGAACATAAGCTATTTGGGAAGATTACTTCATTTAAACCATTCAATCAAAATCACACACCTCAAATAACGTGAAATTCAGAGATTCATGCAGAAAATTGAGAAGTTATTGCACACACCATAAATCAGGAATTAATACCAATATTACCATTCAGGTCTTGTTCCAACAAACCAATGTATATGGCTTAGAACAATCCTCTAATATTTAAAATGTCACAAGAAAGATCCATTATATCAAAAACTAGGCTGAAAGCACATGGTTACATAAAGTTCCTCAGTTCAGTGTTCTTGTCCATAAAATTTGATCGGAACACAAGATAGGGTTTTCAATTTCAACATATATAACTAACTGTGCAGAAAATCCCTTTTTGCTTAAGTTTGATTGTTGACGGTGCTTAGGAATACAACCATCATTTGATCAAATCACTACATCTGCTCCAAAATCAATACCAATGTACAAGGGTCATAAAATCTTGGAACCAGATGGTCACAGGTTCGAGTTGTGAAAAGTGGAAACAAGCCTAATGATGCAATTGTGTATGGTAAGCCCGAAGTAGTTCATTGGACCCCCCTCGTCTAGGCAGGAATTTCATTTTTTGAGGAGAGACAAAGAAAGGATTTTCTTGATAAACAAAAATATAGAATCGCACCAAGATACCTATCACAAAAGGGGATAAGGCACAAACCAACCCAAAAAACAACCAACAGCAACCAAAACAAAACCAAACTAATCACACTCCACCTTCATACAATTACTCCAACTAAGAATAGAATTGGTTGAAGAAAAATCAACACGTAAAGATGAAGTGAATTTCCGAGCGCATATCATAAGCTTTATCTCCTCCAACAAAGAAAATTCCAAGCACACAACATTGTGGAAAATTCTATTATTGTGTTCTAGCCACATTGTCAACATAGTGGCAAGAGCAATATGAGCAATGTCGTGCTACTCCTTGGAGAGGGAAGGCAAATTGTAAAGCCAAGCAATCCTCAGCCTCTCTGAGAAACCTGTGACTTGAAGAGCCCACCTACCTATCCCAAATGCTCCCGCATATTGACAATGTACAAATAAATGATCAACAGATTCACCATCAGACAAGCAAGAGAACATTAATGACGAGTAGGCACATAGATGGGAAGCTTCATTGCAACATATCCAAGGTGCATTCTAGATATGAGATGATAATGGCAATGGGAGGGGTGTGAGGATTGGAAAGGTAATTGAAAAAAGATTTATGAGTGAAATGGTGTGAGCTATCTACATTCCAATTGATGTTACTGAATGAAGCATCAACTGAAATGTTACCCAACTTAGAAATGAGGCTAGTAATCTCATCTAGTTCTCTACCAATAAGAGCATGTTTGGTAAGGGAGATTAGGATGGGATAAGATAATTTGTTATCCTATCCCATGTTTGGTGCTACATAGGATAGGTTAAAAACTAATCCGGGCCCACATTAATTATCTCATATTGGTGGGATAACTCAATCCCACCAAAAATGGTGAGATTGAGTTATCCCACCCAAAAAAAAAATTAATTTTTTTCACTTTTATAATTTTTTTAAATATTTTTAAAAAACTTTTATATCTCATCCTATTCCATCTTATCTCATCCCACCAAAATAATTCTATCCCATCCTATGCACCAAACGGGGTCTAAAAGGCTCTAAAAAAATGAAAATACCAATGGAAAGAGGCAATGGTTGTGTTTGCAGCTGATAAAGCTCGAAAACTCATTAGCCAACTTGGGGTTATCTGGCCATATGTCCTCCAACATCTGATATGTCTGCCTCCCACACGCAAAGGCATGTGAGGCACCACTTGAGGAAACAAGGAAGAGATAAATTTCTAATTCTCTGAAAAGTACTCGCACTTCTCCTACCCCAACCACCCCCCATCAATCAAGATTGTGCAAGCCTACTCAGGATAATCTAAACCGACCAAGCCTTAAGCTCATTGTAGAATCATCAAACCTATTATCCACACAGACCCAAATTACAAAGACCAAAGTTCTTGACGCCCAAACCCTAATTCTTTGCCATTCTATGAACCAAACTCCATTTAATTAGAGAAGAACTTATATTGCCAAATTTCATGCCCAAGAAAATTTTATCAATTTTCCAATGGGAATTGCCATCGAGGAGGGGATTCTAAATTTGGACATAAAATAAGTAAAAAAGCCGCTAGCGCCAATCTAATAAGAGTAAGTCTACCATTATTAGAAAGAAAGGCCATCTTCCACCCATGTAAACTACTGATACGTACTTCATATCAACTAATGTTGTCAAAAAAATTGATCATTTACTTTGTATGCTATTAAATCCAAAAAAAGATAAAATTTCAAATATACTGTTATATAAAATCAAGGAAATTACATAGAATGGAAACCTAAAAGTTAATGAGGAATTTTGCATTTAGTTAATAATGATTTTGACAAAGGCACCTTGACATCAATTGAAAAATGATGGTGAACAAAAATTTTAGAAAAAAAAAAAAAAAAAGCACAAATATGCATACATGTCTGAAAAAAAGCTTACCTCGCGACGATATTCTCGAGGATTGACAAAAGCATGGGAGATATTGATGCAGTAAGAAAGTGTCGTGTGGACATTATCGCTCTTAATGATTGCTTCCTCAATTTTGTCAAGTCTATGACACTCAACTGCTATTCCCATGGCTTGTTGATATTTACCATCTAATATACACCTAAAAAAGAAAAGGAATGATGAAAAAAAAAAAATCTAGACTATCCAACAAAGAACATTAAATTAATATATACACCCAGCATACTTATCAAGCAATCTCTCCACAATTGCCTCCAATCTCGGATCCACCTTTTCTAATTCTTGGCTTGACTCTTTTGACTTGAGGACAGCATACTCATCCACTGCTTTCGCTGAGAGAAAAGAAGAAAATAATTACCATATTAGAGAACAGAAGGCCAAGAGGAGTATCAAGATGAAGTCCTCCAAAACATTAAAAACAAAAGATGAAAGACCAGATGTATCTAATAAAAATTAGTTCTTACCAAGAAGAGTATGAACATAATCAGAGTCCTCCGAGACATCAAAAAGTGGGCCAGCCCCGAGGGCATATGACAATGAGTCGTTAAGTTCACCCAAGTAATAGAAAACCTGTAGAAATCCAATTCAATCAGATACATGCAAAGATCAAAGGACATTCTACCTACAAAATTAAAGCCAGCCAAAAACAAGAATGATAGGCTTTGTTCAATGTTTACATTCCAAGTCATTTCTTTTACTAGGTTTCATTCAGACATTAATAATTTTCCACTCAATTCTATGGTTGATAATTTTATGTTCGTTCATTTCCCATGTCGCAAAGTTGAGCTCTTTCTTACCAACCCTTTTAGTTAAGCAAATGTGTGTTTTACTAGATCCACTTTTCAAAAGTTTTTTTTTTTTTTAATCTCTCTAAAGATATGGATTAGCAATAACAGAGCAGTACAAATTTGCCCAATTTCATTCCTACCTTTCCAATCCACATCCACCACTCACCATCTCATACCCTACCTTCTCTCTACCATGTCTACTAAAATCTAATCCATATTACTATTCTCCCCGTTAGAAACTTATTTAATTACTTCATTTGTGCCCTCTCCAAATTATATTTCAATTGCTTGTCTAATATTGGGGCATGAATGCTCTATGAAACTAATATCATCTTCAATTAGGTAGGACTTTAGTTCTATCTCCTTTTTAGTAACTTTAATGATACATTCTTCACATTTGTTACCTACGCCGATTCCTATCCACTTCTAGTATTATGTTTCACAGCATAAAATAGTTTATACCATGTATTTTCTACTTCTGATTCTTCACATATCCATTTGTCTTCTAGGTATATTATGTTTCCTTTTGTCCTATTGATAGTGGTTATAAATGTTATTTATTTGCAAATTAGTGCCTAGTAATACATTGTTCAAATCTATTACAAGCACATTATCATGGATTAACGTAACAACTTACAATTGCATGAAGTAATTTTTCCTTATTTGTCACCATACCCAGATATCAATAGCCCTTTGAGATCATTGTGTTGTCAAGGCCCTACCTAGGCCCTTGGACTAAAGAAACCACCTTGGCGTCACCTAGGCCTTAGAAGGAGTTATCTACAATTTATTTTTTGGGTGCCTGTGAATTTTTTTTTTTTAATTTTCAACACAAATATGAGAGCTCCTCAACCCTTATAAAACCTTCCAAACCTAAAAACACCATGACATCGAGTTTTTCCCTAACCATTCTCCGACTTTGTTGACAATTTTCAATGACATTTTGACATCAATTTACAACATTTTCCACCCTCTTCTCACTTTTTTTCAATAATTGATGATGTAATCCCTTTTTATAAATATAAATAATTTATTTATTATTTATTTACGAATAAATAAAATAAAGTAAAATATATAAGATTAAAATTATTTATATGTATAAATAAATAAATGAATTCAATCTTATATAATTTAATTTAATTTTTTTAAATATCAAAACTAAATAATGATAATTACATATGTATACCTATGTATGTAAATGACCAATGAATAAAACAAATACTTTTTAAGGACTTCTAAACACTTAAGTCCTGCCTAGGCCTCAAAACATAGGCACCAATTTAATGAGTATTTGGTGGCCACAATTGTGTCACCAATCATCGATTTAATCTCTTCATCAAATTAACAAGTTCATGTTATAGACTATAGTTGCTTTGATAAGGTATTTAAGCTCATACTTCAAGAAAATGTGTGAACCATGTGAGCAATCAAGCCTTAAAAAAATATATAAAAAATGAAAAAAGAGTTTCCATACCAAACACAAGCGATCATAATCAATAAACACAAAACCCTAAATATCAAGACAGATATGTTTAATAGAATAAAATATAATTTTAAACAGTGAGAAGAAAAAAGCCAAAGCAAGCAATCGTTAGAAATTCCTTGATCTAGGGATTTTGCTAGTGTATTCAAACTTGATACACACTGTCAATATACTTAAATAAGCTTACATTGAAAAATAGCAACCAATTGCTACACAAGTTTATGTAGATCAACACAAAGTACAAAAATTTACAGTCACATTAAAGTAAACGTATAATTGATGTAAATTGCAATCATGAATTCATTATACAAGAGTTGTGTATTTAAAACAAAAGCTTAAAAAGTAAAAGGGTGCCTATGAAAACCTTTGAAACCAACAAAGCAGCCAATTTTCTCTGGTTAGAGTCAACGTCTTCATCTTCATATAAACTTTCTCTGCAAATCAAAAATGAAAGGTACCAAGACATAGGAAGTCAGTAACTAAGAGATAGAAAGACAAAGTTAGTAGAAGTTCAGCAAATAATTTCAAGGTGTTTGCTTAGCCTGGTCATTTTAGTCCCTGAGTCAATACTCATATAAATCATTCCTTCAAAATATGATATCTTAATCAGCTTCCCCTATTGTTCATGTGGCAACAAACATTTGGAAGATATCAGTTCCATCCAAAGTGCAGGATTTGCAAGGCTTCTGATGCTTCAGAAAATTAACTCTCAATACATGCTAAAAAAAGGCCGTCCAAGGTTTCAAATTCCCCTAAACTGGTGGGTTTTGTGTAAGAAAGCTGGAGAGAGTGTGGTTAATTTATTCTTTTGGCTGCATTCTTAGTAAAAGAATTTTGTGCAGATATTTTCTTTATTGGGTAGTAGAATTGGCTGTCCTTTGATCAAGAAATGCCTACAGCAGTCAACTCAGTGTCTCTTCTATCCAGATTACGGAGGTGGCAAGAATTGGGTTCCTTGCGATAGTTTGAGTCTCTGGTTAGCATGGAATAATAAAACATTTTATTACTCAGCTCCATAAGCAAATTTGGTTTGAGAGTCCGTGAAGTTGTTTGCTAGCTCTTGGGTCTTCGTGTCTTAGTTGGGGGGTTGGATAGATGTTTGTCATCTATTCAGGGGATTTCTAACTTTAGTGTGGGTCATGTCTATTTTTGTACCTTCTTAATAAAATGTTTTGTTTCTTCTGAAATTACTACTTTCATTCTTTACAAATACAAAGAGAAAGCTCTTGAAGATATAATTGAACTAATTAACATGGAAAAAAAAATCAAAAGATAGGCATTCCATAAGATCTGAACACACAAAATTCACAACAAAGACAAAAGCATGTATTTCAATTGGGCAAAGTAACCAAAATCGAAGGTTTTATCATTAAGGTACCATCATCAAATTATGTTTGCAGCAAAATAATCAAGGTAAAGAAAATGTCAAAAGCAAAAAGCAAGAAATTTGTGAACACCTTGATGCTAAAGAAGTTGAAAATGTCATTTAGGACTATTGCAAATGCAGCTGACAAACAATATACATGTGTACAATGCTTCAAAACTAAGCATTTGAGAAAATTCAATCCTAACGGAAGTTTTTTGAAAATATGAAATATTTAAAAGAAGTATGAAGACTTTAATTTAAATATTGGAAAGATCATTTTTTCTCTACCTGTAGAACTCTTAAATAAGCATAATTACACACCAAAAACTCAATAAATTAGAAAATCAAATGGTTGAAAATAAGATTAAGAATCTTTTAAAACATAACAAATATTTGCATATCAAACTATTTCATGACTTCTATTCTCACATAGAGAAGATTTTTATGTTCGTTACCTTTTAACAAACTGAAAGTTTCTTGAAAAAACCTAAACTATTCTTTAACTTTTTTGCAAAATGAATCTTCATTTTTTACTTACATTAAGAAAGGTTTGGTCTTTTTTTTTTTTTACATATTATTTGTAATTTGGTTATGAGCAATTAAAAACACTAAAAATTTAGGGATATTCAAAATGTTTCATTCCAAGGAAGGTAGACAAAACTAACAAAGATGACTGAACTGAGGACATCATAGATAAAGATGATAGACCTCATCAAGAAGTTTTAAGTAATGATGATTGATGTATTTTTTCACCTGGGTTTATAACTTTATGTGCAAGTTAACAACATTTAATATTATAAGCATGTATATGAAAAAAAAAAAAAATTTTAAACCTCGAACTCAAACAACTACAAAAATGATACAATTTAAGAAATAAAATAAATAATAAATAAAGAACCTTCAATATCAATATTGGCTTGGTTTTCTACATATCTAAGGATCAGGTTAGATTGGTTAAGGGAAGAATCAATAAATTTCAGATCTAGTTTGGAGGAGAGGTAGAGAGAAAGATGACTCAAAGGTCATTATACATTTATATCACAGGTCAAAGTTTCAATATTGCCTAGTATTTTCATAAGACAATTTTTTATTCATTCATTGTCCCTATCAAATTGTTCCCATCTTCTACTGAAGCAGCGGATATTGAAATTAAATGATTCGATGAAATGGTTTCTTGTTGAAAAACTTATCCACAAGGATTCTGTTTTTTCTTTTTACTTTTTTTTCTAGGTCAATTAGTGCATGCTAAATTTGCCATCAATAACTACACATTCTCTATATTGGCATATGACATCTTGTTTTAGAATGTTATTAGGACATGTATGTTTTGTGAAATGAAATATTACTAAATGAAGAAATTTTTTTTTAGTGATGAAATGCAATCTTAAGATGGATGTGATGTAAAACATCTGAAGTAACACCAGTAAGAGAGCAATGAGAATTCTGATTAGTCAAAAATTAGCTGGGACAAAAAATAAATTGAAGGAGATAGAAGAATTGGGAGAAAGCCAGAGTAAGAAAGGAAAGGAAAGGAAAGGAAAGGAAAGGAAAAAAGCAATTCAAGAGAAAATTAAAGAAATGAAGGAAAAGAGGTTTCAATGAAAAGGAGGGAGGAAATAATCAATTTAGTCAGATTAGCCAAGATCAGATCACAACCATGGGCACCGACGACCCAACCCAACAAAATTAGGTACTCTCTGTAGAATATCCACCAAACTAAAATTCAAGAGCAAGATGAACCAAAATGTGGTAAGGTCAATTAAGGAGTTCGGGCATTTACACTTTTGAAGCACCCCTCTGCCCTACGTGCAGAAGCTGGTTCCATCATATCAAGATGGTGAAAGAAAAACAATGAAAACAATAAGATCAATTACCTACTTCCAAAAGGAAGAGACGTGTAATAAAAAATTTTAAAAAAAAAATCACCTCTCTTGACATTAGAAGACATACAATTGTGAAAACAACTATAAATGGATAGAACAACATAATCTGATAAATCAGATATGTATGAACAGGCATGTGGGAAGGCCGTCCCAAACTATAAGAAAGGAAAACCTAGCCAGATTTGGACGAATAATGAACAGATGAAGTTGCGGCAAGAAAAGCCAGGTAAAAATTCCACATCTCTTAACGCAATATTCATTAAAAAAATAAAATAAAATATTTTATTAAAAGTTGCCTTGCTGATCACTGATACATAACAGAGATTACCCTACCCTATAATCTTCAGGTAATATTCAATTTCCACAGAGGTCTACCAATCAAATACAGCACAAAATTATCAAACCCATTTTCCACCAGTTTATGTATAATCCCAAACAAACCTAATTTTCCCAGATGAAAAGTAACTGTTTCCAATGAAGGGAAAACCATAGCAAACTGAACTTACATGAGCCTCAATTCTTCTAAACCTACCACGAAATGAACTCCTTAAGCACGCACGCACACACACGCACACACACAAATGCAAGCAAATCACAGTAACAACAACAAAACCTAAAAGCAGTAAAGTCGAAAACAGATCAAGCCCCTATTGGAAATTGAAATTGAAACAACATACATTACGGGAACACTAGTGGAGATCTCGGGCCAGAAGTAATCAACAAAGGCGTTGAGATTTGAAAGGGCATGAAGCTTCAGAAGCGGGTGCTGCTCGTTGAGCATCGCTAGTAGACCGCTCGCAGAGCTCACCATCGTCGCCATCTTTGTTGTGTCCGGAACTCTGAATCTGAGCAACCCTAAAACCAGATATCTGGTCTCCTCGGAGCAATCTGTGGAGAAAATAAAGAGGTCTTTTGTTTAAAAACCAGTGATTACTTGGGAATTCAGCAAACCCTTTTGTTTGGTTTCGTATTATTCTTTTATAATACGAAGGGTATGTAATGTATGAAAAAGCAGTGGCTCGGCGGACACCGTATCTGGGTGCACCAGACCCAGCCAAGGACGGACCTCAACAGCATTTGGGTGCCGCCTAACGAGTCAATTCTATTAGGGCCGAGTCATGTAGGTGCCCCTAACACATATCTACTTGGTAAAAAGCAAGAGACAT
>JAJIYU010008996.1:0-17415 GCA_030144865.1 Tinospora cordifolia | reverse complement strand
CCAATACCTCCAAGGATGTAATTTTTTTAAATATCAATGAATGATCATGTTTCCCTTATATATATATATATATATATATATGTATGTATGTATGTATGTATGTATGTATGTTTGTATGTATCTCTATATATAGGTGTCATTTGCATTATTAACTGTAATTGTGAAACCTCAATCAACACTTAAATCAAGCAAACACTTCTCATTCTCCTGACCAATGAATGATATCCCTCCCTATGACTTTCAATTTGATAAAAATTTAAAATTCTGTATTGTAACTTCCACTCATTATCCAAGTACTATGCAAGCAAGGACCAAGTAATCTCCAATAATCTGTAGTGAGATTCACCATTTGACCATTCTTTAAAAAAGAAAGAAAAAGATTTAAGATTTTTCTTTTGTTATAAAACTTCCTATATCTCTTTCCACAATAACCTTTATTTTTTTTTTTTTAAAAGAAACAAAGATTCATTGAATTAAATAAGAATACTACAATAAAAACAACACCCAAAACATCCACAAACAGAGAACCCACACCCACCCACCCCCCCAATACATTACAAGATTCTTTCCACAATAACCTTGAAGGGCTAATTTAATCTAGATTCCACTCCTTGCCTATGCTTATGGAATCCTTCTTTTTCAACAAATCTAACATGCAACTTGTCTTTAATTGTCATTCTCACATTCTATAACAATCAACACTAAAAGAAGTGACAAGCAAACTAGTGCTAGTACTAGATCCTCTGTGCTCTTACTTTGAAAAGATATAATTGGTTGGCCTTGAGGAGGAATCTTATGTGGGTACCTTTTTTTTTTTTAAAAAAAAAAAGAGAAAGTAAAAAAAAAATTAGTTTGTTAAAAAAGAAGAGGGATGACATATCCCAATTCAACTGTAGGAACTATGAAGTCTCTTAAAAGTGAGCCAACTATATACATCTAATATTTAAAGACCATACAAAATGAAAATGTTATCCCAGTTTCTTACCCAATCCCCAAAACCTATACCTTTACCCCATTTAGACACATACATCCAAGTAGCAAAAAGGATGAGTGATCTTTTCCGGACTTGTTCATGTATCGACTCATTCCCTTTAAAATTTTTTTATTGCACTGTTCCCACACAACAAAGAAAATTGTTAGCAAGGTGCATTTCCAGTAATTTCCAGTGTTGTATGAAATGCGAGCTTTCACTTCCTTGTGGCACTTCAAAAAGGTTGTCCTCCCTTATAGTTATCATCCTCTCATACTGGTTCCCCACCTGCCATATGCTTTTTGTAAACTTGCAGCTACCAAAGATGTGCTTTTTGTCCTCATCAGGACACCTGCATAGGCAACACCAAGAACGAGGGAGACATGTGTTAGAATATATCTTCTGAAGTTTCTTTGTAGTGTTCATTCTATTTGAACTGATTAGCCATCCTAAGAAATTGGCTTTTGTAGGAGTTGTTGTCCATATGAACTGTGCATTTGGATCAAGCTCTTGAGGAGGTGGTTTCGTTTCAATCCTTTCCAACAAGGACGTGGGAGAAAATTTCCCTGCTGTCTCCTATCCATACTCTTTTGTCCTCCCCTTCCTATTATCTCACCTCTTCCAAAATCTGAATTAGATGGATAGCTTCCCTTTCCCCCTCTTCACCTAGATTGCCCAAAAGACTAAGGTTTCAACCAATCTGAACCTCTTCATCTTCTTTCTGATTAGCTAGGAAGTCTACTGTTGGAGTCTCATGGAAAGCAGATTTATTGTAAATCCTTGGAAATTGTTCTTTAAAAGATTGTGTTCCACATGATTGGTCTTCCCAGAATCTGATGTTCTTTCCATTTCCCACCTTCTATCTTACCCCTTGGTGTAGTAAGGGATATAGGGAGTGGATGAACTTCCAGAGGCTGGCTCTTATAAGTTGCATAAGGGTGCAAACTAGCCTCAAACCCCTTCTTCTTTGTGTCATGGATGACCTTAACCCAAAGACTCCTATCCTCATAAATTTCTAGGGGCTCTTATATGGGTCCTTCTTACAAGACAAAATATAGCTCTTCAAATTATTATTTTTATTTTTAAAGAAACAAAAGATTTTATTCATAGAGGAGAAAAAATACAAACAGGGAAGGCCCCAACTAAGAACACAATACAATTACAAAACCTCACCCGCATATAGAATATTACCCCACCCTCTCAACCAATCCACCATAGAATAACCCAAGGAAAGAGGACTATTACTGATTCAAAAGGAAGCAAGAGACTGAGATTATTTTGAAATGTCAATAGAGAGACTGAACTTGTCTTCGAAGATTCAAGTGTTCCTTTCTTTCCACAAACACCATGCCACCGCCAGACAAACCACTATCCAATGAGCCCTCGATCTCCTATTGGCCTTCTCTTAATAAGGACAAACACAATGCTGGGACTCCTGCTTCGCTAGCCCAGGGTCAAAAGGGAAGTGTCTTTTCCGCCTCTCCCAAACAAAGGAGGTGAAAGAAAAATGATCGAACCCATGATCCACAGACTTCCTATTTTCCTTTTATAAAAATAGCAAAAGTGGGACAAAAAGAGACTAGGAAACCTCCGTTAGATCATATTCCTCGTGTTCACCCTCTCCCTAAGCATTAACCAAGCCAAAACTTTAACTTTGGAAGGAACCAAAACCTCCCAAAGCTCCTTAAAAACTGGGAAAGAAAGAGTGGAAGGATTCTCAATCAAGGAGGGAAAAAAGATTTAGAGGAAAACTCCCCTTAAGTTTTTATAATCCAAACAATCTTGTCCTCCCTGTCTGGCATGAAAAACTCCCTTGGCAAGGTTCTAAGGGAAGCCTCTTCCTCCTCACACCTCAAACCTCTGGAAGACCTCAAATGAAGCTCCAGACACAGCACCACAGAGATAGATTGAGGCGCAAAAAACATAGAGACGTGCCAGTTCTAACTGGAAGACAATCTATACAGTCTGGGATACAACACTAACAAGGTGTAAGTGCGCCACCAAACGTCCTCCCAAAACTAGATAACCTCACCTCTCCCTAACATCAGCCTGATGAAAGGGTCAAAACGGATCAAATGAGTGAATGAACTTCCATGGACTTCTGGAGGTCATGCTTTTCTGAAGGCTAGCATCTCTAGTTCTCTACCATTGACATTTAAACCATGTCTATTCTGGATTAATCTCCTCCACAACTTGTCTTTTTCTTTTGGAAACCTCTAAAGCCATTTACTTGTAAGCGCTCTGTTCTTAGCAATCACATTGCCAATTTTTAGACCCCCAAGATCCTTTCTTATCTGAACCTGTCTCCACTCTACTGAGTGCATGTCGTGACTATCATCTTTCCCACCCCATAGTATATCCTGCATCAACTTCTCAATCCGATTAGCTTCTCTCTTAGGAATTCTGAAAATAAACAAGAAGTAAGTGGGCAGAGCTTCTAATACTAAATTGATCAAGGTGAGCCTCTCGCCCTTCGAAAGGAACATGCGCTTCCACCCCTCCAATCTTTTTCCCACTTTGGCTACAATCGGATCCAAAAAAAATTTGAGACCCTGAATTTCCACCTAATGGCATGCTCAAATACTTCAACGGCCATTTCCCTACATCACAATCAATCTTCTCCATAGCTTCTCTCACCCACTCCTCTGAGGAAGCTATACCAACGATGCAAGTTTTGAACATATTAACTCACAAACCTAGTGCCCAACAAAAGCACCTAACCAACCTGAAGGCTTGCTCAATATTATCACTCTCCCCATCCAAGAATAAAAGAGTATCGTCGGCAAATGGCAAATGCAACACCTCCCATGACGCTTAGGATGACCAGCATAACTAGCACCTTAATATTTACATTCAGCCCTAGGGTTTTCAAGATGATCATCTTGGTGATTAAAATGAAGCCATACATCTAAAGGAGGCTTAGTAGCTTTCCTTTTACCTATGCGATGTTTTGGTGGAGCTGGGATTGGTATAGGACTAGGAGCAACTCTTTTCATTCCATATGTTGGTGGATTGCCCTCGTTTGGGTTAGACACATCCGTTTCAACATCTTGATCTTGTAAGAATCAGTATCGTCAAGTTGTCGCCTAGGCGACTCCTAAATGCCCAGGCCCCCGAGTGCTTTGGCCACTACTTAGGCACTTCAAGGAGGTAATTGCAATTTACTTTTTTTGGGAGGGGCTTGAAGAAATTTTTATTTTAAGCTCTAAATTAATAAAAATTAAATAGTATATTAAGACCAATAATGTCATTTATTTTAATGTAGAATGAGAGACCAATGAATAAATAAATAATTTTTGAGAACTTCTAAATAATTATTTTATAGTCCTCACCTAGACCCTGCCTTGCCTTATATAGGCATATCGCCTAGTTTTGCCTCTTTGCCTTGACAACAATGGTAAGAATGAATTTTTCTTAAAATTTTGTGTCTTGCAACTTGCAAGTGAACAATCTTAAGTACCCAAAGGCAAATTTACCCAAGATTAGTACTATTACATCAAATTCTAATGCACAAAGATGGAATATCTTTGAATGCTAGACAAACTAAAAGTGAATATTAAGATTTTGTTTTGGGATAAAGGCACAATTTAATTAAAAAACACACAAACAATTATAATGAAAAAAAACCCAACTGATTATGGTTGAAATCTTCACTTTTCTTGTAACAAGACAAACTAAATCTTCACATGTAATCTAAAACACAAAAAACCCAAAATAAAATCTTAACAAATCTTTTAAATGTAAGAGACGATGAATAGAGACGACACAAACAAAGCCTAATGATGTATATGTATATAAAGTGAAAATGCTTTGTCACTTTTCATGGTGAACCCTAAATTCTTTCTATTCCAATACTACCCTTATTTTGTTTTCATTTGGTTTCATAGCTTGGACAAAAGGGTAATATAGGGATATTTAATTTTTAACTAAATTTTTATAAAATTTAGTTGTAACCATCCAAACCGTCCCTATCCTTCACTTTTTTCAGTTTTTATAACTACCCCACTCCTATTTTGTAATGATTGGCCTAAACTCTTCGTATTATTGCAATTTTTGGCTTGTGATATGATTCTCTTTTTAATTGGATATAAGGAGATTTCTCTTCTCCTCTTTGAAAATCAACGAATTATGTTTTTTCATCAAAAAAAAATGGAGATATACACAAAAAAATACAAACTAGAGAGAGAAAATTGCACAATAATCAAAGAACTAAAATCCATATAAAAATCTTAACATAATGGAGGAAAAATAATACCTTTGTGAACTTGCACGAAATGGTTGAACTTGAAGAAGAAAAATGCTAATGACAAAAATTGAAGAAGATTGAACTTTTCAAGAATAAAAAGATTGACGTAGATGAAGATGAAGAACTGACAGCTTGCAAGAGGTATTCAAGAAGAAACGATTACTTACAAGTTTTGAGGGAGAATTACAAAATGATGAGAGAAATGGGAACGTAGATTAGAGACTAAAGCATGAAGATGTGAGATTGAGGGAGAAAATCTTAAAATGGGGCCAGGCTAGCTGTCGTTTGGTGTGAGAAGAAAAAGAGAAGTGGAAAGAAATTAGTAGCTCTTGCTTGCTATTTATGCTTTAGACCTTAAGGTTTCAATGGGATGAGAACAAGAAATAATAGAGAATATAAAAAAATGAAAAAAAGTTGGACTGCTTTTACTACTGTTAGGTCGCCAATTGCCTGGGCCATTTGGGTATGGGAGTTCAGGTTGAGGTTGGTTGGTTTTTCAGGCCGACAAATTCGACCCTACCCAACCCAAATAGGCAGAGTTGGGTTTGTCTCGTCTGTTTCACCACCACTAATGGTCATGTTTTCCTTTCCACCAATGTTGATGAATAATGTTTTCCTAGTTGTTCATGTTGATGGAATTATGTTCACTTGTGGATAAAGGCAAATCTGAGGAACTTAGTCTCAGCTATGTCTGATTTTCATGTGCGTGATAAAATTTCAGTCATCTTGTTCAATAGCTACCCATGAATATGATTTTATCCAATCTCTTAGTTCTTTACATACAAAAACAATGTCCTAATTATGTGATGGAGTTGGGATTATCGTTGTCTTCTGTAAGCTGAAATCTTATAGCAAGAGGCGGTGCTATTGTAGGAATGCCCTGTTGGTACCTATAAGGATGTTGAGGGTTCTGAAGCATATCTCTGCACTCCTTGCCCACTAGAGTTGCTTCCCAATCGTGCAGATTTTATATACGTACGCGGTAATCCTCATATGTTTCTAGATAGAATCAGCAATCAACTTTTGTTATTGGTTGCTTATGTTTTCTTATGAACATAGTCCTTTTGCTGCAGGAGGAGTATCAAAGCGTTCCTGTCCATATAGATGCATTGCAGACAAGTATAGGATGCCAAATTGCTATACACCACTTGAAGAGCTGATCTATACATTCGGAGGCCCACTGCCATTTTCTCTTCTTTTGTCGTTCACTTTAGTGTTCCTATCTCTCCTATTAAGCACTCTCAGGATTAAATTGGTTGGATCAGATTTTGCTCATTGTACTGCAAATTCTATTGAGCACCATAATCAACATTTCCCATATCTCCTGTCCCTGGCAGAGGTTTGTTCTTTACATTCCAATAGCTTATATCCGTTTCCATTTCTTGAATCTCAAATTGATAATGTTTTAGAATATTGTACCATCCTGATGCTTTTTATTTCGAGAAACTCCTGATCAATGTTTACACGAAACATAGGTGCGAGGGACTAGCGTAGCAGAAGAAACACAGAGCCATGTGCATAGATTGTACTTCATGGGACCAAATACATTCAGAGAACCATGGCACCTTCCATACTCGCCTCCTGATTCAATTATTGAAATTGTGTAAGACAGTGCTTCTACCTAATATGGCTCCAAATGGCATGAAATTGCACAAGAGAAATTATAGGATGTTAGATTAGCCTGGGATACTTTATTATGGGCTCCTCATCATACCTCTAAGGATAATAAGCTTCAAAAAATTAGATGATCCTAAACCATACTTAATACTTCTATGACCTACTATGTGTATGATAAGTCCTGCAACACCCAATGCATTACTTTCTGGACAATTTCAAGCCTCTTCCTATTTCCTAATTTCTTCATATGTTACTGTAATGTTTTTGCTTTCCCTCTGCAGTTATGAAGATGCTTTCAACAGGTTTATTGATGAGATTAATTCTGTTGCTGCATATGAGTGGTGGGAAGGATCAGTACACAGCATACTCTCTGTGCTTGCTTATCCTTGTGCGTGGTCCTGGAAACAGTGGAGACGTAGAAAAAAGATTCACCGTCTTCAGGAATATGTCAAGTCAGAATATGATCATTCGTGTCTTCGCTCTTGTAGATCTAGAGCTCTTTACAAGGGCATGAAGGTTTCTCATACTGTTTTTAGTTTTTAAAATTTTTTAGGCTTGAAAGGAGTCATTTCTCAGATTTCAACTGTTTCTTAGATTTAGACGTAAGATTACCGTATGTCAAGTTTTCGTAATGGGGTATTGTGGAAAATATCCAATTACTTTAAAGTTGCTAAGAATTGCTCAAGGCAAATTCTTCATAATGGAGTATTCCATGCTTTCTGGATCGCCTTATGACACAAATTTTGCCATGTTGCTTTCTTAAGCTCTTCTATTTGTCATATTTTGGATTCTTTTCCAAATTTTATCCTATAATTCATCTAAATATTACTTAATGGTGACAAATATCAGGTTGGAGCAACTCCAGATTTAATGGTTGCATACATTGATTTCTTCCTTGGTGGTGATGAGAAGCGTTTAGATGTGGCCTCCATACAGCATAGGTTCCCCATGTGCATAATCTTTGGTGGGGATGGAAGTTACATGTCACCATATAATATTCACAGTGACACCTTACTGACCAATCTTCTCGGCCAGGTACTCATATTGAATTCTTGATGAATAGGGACAGGCATTGAAATTATTAATCGCAGTACCGGATTTCTCAATATCCTGCTATTATCAGCAGGTTCCTGCAACAACATGGAATCGCTTTGTTGCTGGTTTGAATGCTCAGTTGAGGACTGTAAGGCAAGGGTGCATCCGCTCAGCTCTAGTACCAATTCTTAAATGGAGTAATACTCACGCGAACCCTCAATTAGTGTCCTATGGAGTTAGAATTGAACTGGGGTGGTTCCAGGCTACAGCTTCTGGATACTACCAACTGGGCATATTGGTAGCAGTAGGCGATCATGTTCCAAACCAAACTCCCCAATCTGATTCAAGCGATGGAAGGATCAACGAACATTCAAGGTACACTTGAACATTGCACTTCAAACATCTTTGTCTTTTAGGCCAGAACACTTTTCAAACTAAATCCAATACATAAATAGTGTGGCATGTAGATTTGTTACCAAGCTTATATGGATTTGATGTGGGCCTTTTAATT
Source organism: Tinospora cordifolia (assembly GCA_030144865.1). Classification (NCBI taxonomy): domain Eukaryota; kingdom Viridiplantae; phylum Streptophyta; class Magnoliopsida; order Ranunculales; family Menispermaceae; genus Tinospora; species Tinospora cordifolia. The sequence continues at coordinate 9,036 of JAJIYU010008996.1, read as the reverse complement.
CGAGGTATTCTGTTTTGGTCCCAGTTCTGTACCTAAAATTTTTGTTGTATCATTCCTAACAGAGATTACAAAAGTCACTAACTGTCATCGATGAGCTCAACCAGTGACACAAATCAACACTGGAAACTACTTTGGGTTTGGCAAACTCTTTTGGCTGATGAATTGATGATGAAACATTCAAACATTTCCAAATGCTTTCCATTTTTTTCTTCCTACTCAATATCTTGTCTAAAGTAAACAATCTTTGGAAAAAAAGAAGAAGAGGAAGAATTAGAAGAAGAAGAAGAAGAAGAAGAAGAAAGCAAAAATTGATGTGTATATATGTATGTGTGTGTGTCTGTGTATTTATAAAGAAGTAATAACAAGATTGTCTGTACATGCCTAACAACACTGAATCAGATACAAATTTACCCACCCCCAAAGCCATTTCAAGATGATTTTTTTTTTCTTTGTGTCAACATGAAGATCCTTCTGGCTTTATAACTTGAACTCTGGGTCTTTCTAATTTGGTGTCATTCATTTTGTTTATGTTTCACATTCTTTTTCTTTTTTTCTTTTCTTCTTTTTGTCTTTTTCTTTTTCTTTTTCTTTTTTTTCTGCTTGCTTATGAAGTGAGATATAGTGTCTCTCCTTACTGTTATGCTTCCATAACAATGAAGTTGAGGGTTTTCTTTGGCTTCTTTTTTATTTCAGTTAATTATGTAATGTGACACAGTTTTTGTGTAAGATATACTACAATTGGTTTTATTCACATCCTATACTTTTCATGTTATATGTTGTTTTATGACTTTATCAGTTACTATCTTTTCTTAAGAAAAAGAAACTGTGAGAAACTGTATGTGTGTGTGTGTGTGTGCATGCATACATGCGTGTGTACGGAGCTAGTATATGTGTGATATCCAATATAAATTCATTAGTTAATTATCCTAGGACTTCATGCAAATCGTATCATTGCCTTGGTTCTACTTTTTCTAAGCAAAGCCAAAGCACCACAGCATCAACTTGTTGCTTTGGTGACACTTGAAAATCTATTAGCTTAAATTAACATTAGTTCATTCTCATTATATATCCTTTTGCAAATTAATCTAGTAATAAACATTATTTTCTCCTTAAAATATTTGTTCTTCCTTTTTCAAATCAATATTGGGGTTGTAGAAATTTTTCCTTATCTTTCCTTTGTGACTGATTATTTTGTATTCTTTAGGATAGGCATAAATTTTAGATATTTTCAATCTCTATGGACTTCTTTAAATAAAACTCAAAGTTCTTATATGTCTATAATTACTCATTTTTGTAGTTCATAATTCTGTTATTATTTGTTTAGCGCTCTACTTAAGTTTAATCCACTGTGTATTTTGCTTATCTTTGAAAGTTGAAGAAGTTTGAGAGAATTTCTGGCGCATGGGGAGCTTTAGTGCCATTGGTTTCAAGCTTCCAATTAATGCAATAACACATAAAACATTGGCCTTTCTTGACTTTGCTGTTCTGCCTTGTCAACTCGCATCCTCATTAATTGTTCCAACACAATTTACTTGTTTGCAGACATGGGCAAAAATTTGATGTTATAATCATCTTCACATATTCTCAGCATGATAATATTTTAGATTGGGTTTTTTTGTTGGACATAAAATTCCAGGATAAGCAATAGACTTGCACATAAGAATCTCACCCACCTGCAGCAAAGCTTGACATACAAGAGCTGTGTGTTGTCTCACAAAAGGATCAATGGAGGAGTAAATGGAGGTATCATAAATGATGTGACATTGAAATCCTTGGAATATAGAAGGGATTTTTTTTTCCCATTTTCTCTATTACTACACAACACCAGGCCGATTGGATGTCAGGTAAACAAGTTTTCATTCTCCTATGCATAAACCCATTTTTGTAAAGAACATGCTGCCATATTTTTATCATCATTGTTTAGTAAATTTTTCACATGTTCCAGGACACTCTTCAGCTCCTTATATCAGTCATGCTCTTGGGAGATCTTGCTATCACGCTTCTTACACTGATTCAGTTCTACTGGATTTCTATTGGGGCTTTTCTTTCATTCTTGTTAATTCTTCCTCTATCCTTACTTTCTCCATTTCCTGCTGGTTTAAATGCCCTCTTCAGTCGAGGTCCAAGAAGAGCATCACTTGCTCGTGTTTACGCATTGTGGAATGCTACATCTCTTTCAAACATTGTAAGTTATACTCAAATTAACTGTTTACAATTGTCCAAGGAAAAGAGGCAAATGAGAAAATTGATTAAAAAAAGTTTCTTATCTGCATTCAGCCGTCCAGTTTTTTGTATCTTATCTTTCATGTTGAATTGTAAAAAGAATTTCTCTTTAATTTATTTTCTCATGCCTTTCAGTGCTGAGTAAAATTAATAAGTGGCATGCTTATATAATTTGCACCAAACAGATTTTCTATCAGATTTCAAAAGAAAATAAAATCTCTCTTTTAGGAATCTATATTGTAAGGCATCAGTATGATCTATCATCATCTTTGCCTATCAATGGTCAACAAACTCAAAAAAAATGTAATGAACAATTTATAGTAATTAACTTAGTAGTTACTAACAGGTACATGAGGTTTCTGTTTGGAAGTGCATTGTTACTATTTTGAAATTTGTTGATGGTTGCAAATTAGTGTAAAGGCTTTACTATAAATCTAATGATATTGTATTAGCCATTTTTTAAGCAGAAACAAACGAAGGATTTTATTCATTAATGAAATATTTACAATGTTATTACATCTGGAATTCCTTACAGACTCCTATACCCGCTTGTTATCTGTGCAAGCAGCAGTCCCATCCCATCAACCAATCCGTCATTGAATATCCATTGGTCCATTATGAAACACATACCCAGAAGCTTTCTGATATAGTTATGCCTTCCCACATTTGATTGATGTCTTTTGCTTCATTGTTGAAGACCTTGTTGTTCTGTTCTAACCATAATCTTCATAAGGTGCTCAGTTTTGTGGTCACTGCCACCCCTTCCGCTGTCTGACGCACCTACCATCTGAGCTGATGAGGGACAATCTTCTAAGGAAGAAGGGCTTGTTAGTAGTCTGCTTGAGAAATCAATCCACCTAGTCCAAATTCTCTTGGATGTTTTGCGTGATACGAAGATTGGCTCCACGCTTCCTCCTTTTTGCCTGCAAAGAATGCACCTATTTGGAGATATTTAGTGTCCTAAGCCAAAAGCCATTCGAATACTTTCTCTTTGGTGGGAACATTTGCTTTCTAGATTGAACTTGCCAATTGAAAATTTGAGGAAGTAGACTAGGAAAGCATATGTGAGAAAAAGATTTAGATGAATAATGACCAGATCTATCCAATGATCATACTATCCTATCTTTGTGACTAGAGATGGTGACATTTTTCGATTCGAGGTATTAGATTTTCCGCCTCTGCCTATTCCTTCACAATTAAAGCTCTAGGAAGAAATAAATCCCACTCGGGAGATGCGGCCCCTTCCGTCTATTGTGCTAGGAAGTGGGCAATGGTTTATGGTGGCATATTGATAGTCTATAAATGTCAGGAAAGACCTCGGCCATGTGCTCTTTCTCATCACATCTCGAAACATTGATGCCAAGAACGTCCGTGGTCCTCATATAGCTTTCATTCGAAGTCTTCTCTCGTATTTTCTATTTCGGTTGGTCGAAAGGTATCATACCTACTGTTCACTATTTTACCCCATAAAATGTCCTCTTGCTGTAGGTATCTTCATGTTCATTTTGCATAGAAAGCTCTATTTCTAGATTCTATGTTCCCTATCTCTAACCCTCCTTTTCCTAGGGATTGTTGCACATCCTGCCATTTTATTAAAAATCCTAACTTGTCTTTATCTACCCCTTTCCAGAAGAAGTGCCTCATTTTCCTTTCTATTTCTAAACCTACTATTTGAGGGACCTTGAATAGTAATAGATAGAAGATTGAAATCGTACCTAATATTGCTCAAATGAGAGTGATTCCTCTTTTGAAGAGGAAACTTCCCTTCCACCCATCCAGCCTTCTTGATATGGTGCTTATGGCCGGTTCCCAAAATGTAGAATTGCGTATGTTTCCTCCTAACAGTAACCCTAAGTAGGTCAATGGCCATTACCTATCGAACAATCTACCACATCTACCATATCGGACAATCCGCATGTTAATGCCTAGAAATTGCAATTTAGCCATGTTAATCCTCAGCCTTGTCATGCTCTCAAAACACTTAGTTTTATAACATTTGTGAAATTTTGTTCCCTCATGTCCAATAAGAGGATCGTGTTATCTGCATATTGTAGGTGTCACTTCGACCTTGTGTGCTCTCGTCCTGAATCTGTTCACAAGAGCTACTCCCATAGTTCTAGTCATTAATCTACTAATTCCATCAACCACTATTGCAAATAAGAAGGGGATTACAGGTCCCCTTGTTGGGGTCCTCTTTTTGCAAAAGAACTTTCCTCTTGGTCGTCTGTTAATCATTATTCAATATGTTACAAATGACACACATCCCATTGTCTATTTGATCCATCTAGGCCCAAATCCTTTTGCCTTTTGCATAAATTCCAATAACTCCTCTATACCGTGTCATAGGTCTTTGCAAAATTGATCATTAGCACAATACCTATATTCTTTGTTGACCTATAGTCCTCCACAACTTTGTTTGCAATTAGAATTGCATTTAGGATTTGTCTATCTTTTATGAATGCAGAGTTGTCTATCTTTTTTGACCTATATCCCTAAGCCTTGTTGATAAGGTTGTTGCGATTATCTTGTGTGATCCTTTACTAGACTTGTGAGATGGTAGTCTTTCGCCTTCTGAGAACACCCTTTTTTTGGGGAGTAGGCCTAATATATGTTTCATTGACTTTGATATTAAGAATGTTTTGACTCAAAGAATTTGTGCAAAACCTTCATTATATCGTCGTTTGCTCACCCCCATGCTTTTTGATAGAAAAGCATAGTAAACTCATCCGATGTAGACACCTTGGACCCATTGCAGCTGAAGACAATCTTTCTAAACCTCCTCTTCCTCAAATGGTCTTTTTAGGGCTTGTCTATCCTCTTAGGTTATTTTATCCTATTCTAATCCTTCAACTTCCCAACTTTTCTTACTCCTTAGATGCAAATATCCCTCTATTTCCTTAACGATCTCCTCTTGTGTGTCTATTACCATTTCATCTTCTTTTCAACATTGGTTATCATGTTTTGTACCTCTTGTTGTTCAATAGTTTGTGAAAAATGTTATTGTTGGTGTCGCCTTCCTTTGGCCATTTTGTCTTAGCGTTTTGTTTTGCCCTTTGATCTTGTCTTAGGCATACTTCTAATTCTACGTTATATAATTTCTTGAAGGTTTAGAAATCTTCATTCCACCTTTCCAATCCCTTCAACTCATTCAACTGGTTGATCAAGTCCTCCAATTCCTCTCTCCAATTTCCTTGTGTCCAAATGAGTTCACTTCCCATGCCTTAAGGTCATTTCTTTTACCTCCTTTAATTTAATCATGAATTTACGACCCTCTCTCCCCAATGTTTTCAATCTTGACCGTGGATCCTTGACATTTGTCAATATGCCTCTCTGTGCATTATTCGTTCTCGAATTGAAATGGAGTGGATCCCCATTTTGTCCGGATAGTTTCAAGAATGATGGGTCTATGGTCAGATGCTATGCAAGGTTTGGCTTCTTGGTTTTGATATGGGATCAACTTTATCTACGCTGTTTAGACTAGGAATTTGTCCATCATACTACATATTGGAGGGTTCGCATGTTAGATCATGTCTACTCAGCTCCCCTGTAGTGTGACTTTTTTCTTCCTTGTTCATTTGTCAACTATTGAAATCTTGCATGGTCCGCGTGGTAGTGTGGTTGTTGAGTTTTTCACTCATAAATCTTAGGGTGTTAAAAGTCTCCCTTATGCACCAGGTATCACCACAGATTGTCAATAAGGTCGCTAGCTTATCCCAAAAATAGGTTTCTCTCAATCGATCTTGCTAGGTTGTATACCCTAAAGTTTTCTTTTATGTTGATAGACAGCGATGATATACCTAGTAGGCTTTTGCATACCTGGGGAATCCCACGTTACTAGGATGTCCCCTGATGTCTTGCAAGAGGGTAGATAATTCCAACCCTTGAATCTAGACCTCCATAATCCTCCTACTAGGGACCACCGCAATTTTTCTTTTTTGGTTTCTTGAATGATTACTATATCTAGGTTGTATTTCCTAATTGGTTTCTTTGTTATAGTTCATTTTGTTGTTGATCCACACCCCCCTACATTTGATGTGAGGACCCTCATTTAGACTCGCCTCTTTCTTTTGGTTGATTTGTGTCTTTTCTAGTCGATGCCCTCATAACTAGGCTGCTAAGGTTCCTATTATCTTTTAGATGTTGTCTTTTGTGTTTGTTTTCAGGTTAAATCATCTTAAAAAGTCAGCCTCCGCTTCTAGAACCATATGTCGTTCCCTCCCTCTTCTAGGTCATCTACTTGTATTTGTTGCATGTCCTCTTCTGTTGTCAATATTTAGCTTGTTGTTCTACTGGGTTTTGTAGGCTATGAAACCTATCTATCACTCATGGTTTGAAAATTCTGTGAATTTCGGTGAACTTCCATAAATTATTTCCCTTTTTTTCTACCATCAAAGTGGATAGTGGAGGTAAATTCGAAGTTACAAAAATTCTTTCTTATGGGATAAGTTATGGCCTTTGAGCATTCTTTGTGGAGATAGGTGGTGCGTGGGGGGAGATTTCAATGTGGTTCGCTACATTATGGCGAAAAATAATGGTCGAACTCCTAGAAGTATGAGAGATTTTGACAGTGTGATAAGAGAATTGAGTCTTCACGACCCTCCTCTTTTAAATGGCACTGACACCTGGTCCAACTTTTGCAGGGACCCTATATGTTGCAGGTTGGATAGGTTTTTATTCAGGGAAAGGTGGGCTAATCTCTTTCAGTATAATAGGCAAGAGGTGGGGAGCAGAGTGGTCTTCGACCATTGGCCAATTCTTTTAAGCACTTCAAAACCTATATGGGGTCCAAGTCCAAATCGATTTGATGGCCAATTGGTGCACATGTCAGACTTCAAGGATAAGATTGAAGAGTGGTGGAATTCCTACTGTGGGGAGAGGTGGGAGGGATTTAGGTTTATGTAGAAGTTGATGGTTGTGAAGGAGGAATGCTACTAATGGGGGCTAGTTTTTTTAGAGAATAAAGAGAGGAGACGAAGAGAGCTAGAGCATGGCATCGAGGAGCTTGATCAATTGGAGGGGAGCAGTCAATGGGATGAGGAGAAGAGGAGAGAGCAATGGGAAAAAAAGGCAAGCTATGGAAATTGAGTAGGGAGATGGATCGGGGAGCATGGCTTAAGGCCTGCATCAAGTAGCTAAAGGAAGGAGACACAAACTCAAAATTCTTCAATTGAATTTTGAGCGGAAGAAAGGTCATGAGCAGTGTGTCAAAGATTTTCAACCTATTAGTCTAACAATGAGTCTGTTCAAATCATTGCAAAGGTCTTGGCTAATAGGATGAAGGGAGTGATGGGAAGCATAATTTCAAAGAATCAGTTGGCTCTTGTTGAAGGGAGGAACATCATGGGTGTAGTGTTAGTGCAAACGAGTTAGTAGAAGAGTGTAGGGCGAGAAAAAAGGGAATGGTGGTTAAACTTGCTATTGAAAAAGCTTATGACATGGTTAATTAGAATTTCCTTGACTTTGTGTTAGAAAAGAAGGGTTTTGGCAAATGATGGAGGAGATGGATTCAAGGCTGCTTGAGATCTGTTGCATATTCCGTTTTTATTAATGGAAGGACGGGGGGGAAAGTCCGAAGCTCTTAGGGGGTTGAGACAAGGAGATCCATCGTCTCCTATTCTGTTCACTATGGTGGTTGACGTTTTGGGGCGATTGTTAGATAACGGGAGGGAGATGCATGGTATTTGGGGTTTTGTGGTGGGTATGGATAGTGTTGAAGTCACACATTTATAGTTCGCGAATGACAATCTTCTTTTCTTGGATGGAGTGGATGATAATGTCGAAAAGGCCCTCAAAATTATCCATTGTTTTTGTTGGGTGTCAGGAATGCGTCATAACATGTCTAAAACATGTTTAGATGAAAGTTCTACAGATGAAGCGACGGGGCATCAGATTGCAATATGGCTTGAGCGTGAACTAGGAGAATGACCCTTAAAGTATCTAGGAGTGCACCTAGTGGGGAATCCGGGGTCCCAATCTTTTTGGGAGCCAGTAGTTTCGAAGTTGGCTCGAAGGCTAGATGGGCGGAAGAGGGCGTTTCTAAGGGTGGAAGACTTACTTTAATTAAAGCAGTGTTGGATGCCTTAGCAACATATTTCCTGTCAGTTTTCAGAATTCCTAAGAGTGAAGCTTCAAAGATAGAAAGGCTAATGAAGAATTTCTTGTGAAAAAGTGGGGGAGAGGCAAATGGGTCTAAGGTGTTCATTAACCTGAGTAAACTGACCGAACCAACTGACTCAAACCTTTTGGGTTGGGTTTTAACATACATTTGGATTGGGTTGGGTTTTAAAATACCCAAACCGAGCGATTTGGGTTGGGATGTGGGTTTTACACCCACAACCTGATTGAACGCGAACCGAACCGAACGTAGCCCTAAAGTACTCTTTTCTCATCGCAGTCGTACTCTCCTTATCAATTCGCACTCACAGTCTCGCATAGTCACACTCTCAATCTCATTCGCACAACTCTCCTACCAGCTTCACATCCCACCCAAACTCCCACAATTGTAGTTCACATTTCACGAATTCGCACGCTCCAACTCCCAATTGTAGATTCGTAGGCTCTTGTTTGGTAAATTCTCACACTCACACAAGCTCCCATGAATTCCAAAGGTAGTTCACAACTGAGGTGGGTGGCCCCCCTAACCCCCGGATGGGGAATGAATCCCTACACCTAACCGTTCCGCTCGCTCTAGAGCTCGTCCAAAAGTCCGCCTCCGTCCCTTCCACCCATCAGGAGTTGCTGGAAAGCCTGGAACCGAACAAGACCTCCAACAACATGTATGTTGCCCATCGTTGACGCGATGGTGGAATTCCT
>JAJIYU010008995.1:0-17439 GCA_030144865.1 Tinospora cordifolia | reverse complement strand
TTACGACTGAATTAATATATTGGTTGAATCGAATTAATCTCTGAAAGTGTTTGATCTGCTTGCATTGTCTGGTTGGAATAATGGATTAAACAGATGGAATGATTCACTGGGTTGTGTAGCTCACCCCCTTATTTTTCACAACAGAAAATTAATCAGCCTGCGAGGAGATTTTTCGATAGAAAGTTTTATGAAGCAGGGGAATATGACAATTCAAGAATATGAACATGAATTTACTCGACTGTCTTTCTTTGCACCAGAGCTAGTGGCCACCGATAATATACAAATGAAGAAGCATCGTGATGGGTTCTGTGACATCATATGTAAGGGATTGGCACTAGCTGGGGTAAAGACATATGCGAATGTTGTTAATCAGGCTTTGGAGTTTGAGAGGGTTGAGATTGCAAATTAGGAAGCTACATTATGTACATCCCTATTATCATTTAGGCAAAATGTAGCATTTTAGGGAAAAAACAAATCTAGGTTGAACAAGAACCAGTCTGAGGGAAGTAAAAGATTTTGTATGGGAGAAGTATCTAGTAAGACTGGAACATCTACCACACTAGTGATCTCAGTTCCAACAGTAGGTTTCAAGGGACAACAATTTATGGGAAAATCTCAGAGTCAGAGTTCCTCAGTTGGATTGCCAGTACCATCAGGACAACAAGGTGGCAGAGGACAAAGTGGAATGTCAATGCCCAGGGTACAGTCACAAACAAGGTATTTCACTCCTTCATCTATTACTAGTTTTTAGTGTAGGCAAAAAAAACATAAAAGAAATGAATGTCCATTTCAAACACCACAAAAGGGATTGACAGCTCCATGCCAAATGACTTTGGCGCCTCCAAGAGAGCAAGCTAAAGCAGTAACTGAACCTAATCCTGAGGCCAGTAGGAATCTAATTGAAGGTATGATCAACATTTGTGATACGATGATGTATGTCTTAATTGATGCTGGATCCATATTATCATTTATTTCTGGTAGCATGGTAGATAGATTGGGACTTACTCTTGTTAGAACTACTACACCCTTGATATTGAGTACAGCTGCCGGAGAAAGGATTTATCCTAATATGATATGTCAGAAATGTGTTGTTAAATATGAAGGTAATGAAATGTCTGTTGATTTAAGAGTGCTAGAGTTCTTGGAGTTTGATGTCATACTAGGTATGGATTGGCTTGTAGCTTATCATGCTTATCTTGATTGTTTTGCCAAGAAAGTAGTTTTTCATATTCCAAGACAACCTTATTTTGTGTATAGAGGCATGGATACCTTGAAAACCCCCACTCAAGGCCGATTAGTTACTGACGAGGAAGCACAATGGTTAGCTAGTATAAAGACAGTAGATGAAAAGGAACGGGAGATTCAGTTATCAAAAATTCCTGTAGCAAATGAATTTCTTGATGTATTTCCTGAAGACTTACCTGGAATACCTCCTAAAAGGGAGATTGATTTTATTATTGAGTTGATGCCTTGAGCTAAACCCATCTCTATTCCACCTTATTGTATGGCCCCAAAGGAATTACAAGAGCTTAAGGTACAACTTGAAGAATTGTTGAGTAAAGGGTTTATTGCCCCAAGTATGTCACCCTGGGGAGCAACGGTGTTGTTTGTGAAGAAAAAAGACAGGAGTCTACGGTTGTGTATAAACTATCGTCAGCAGAACAGGGTAACTATAAAAAACAAATATCCACTTCCTCAAATTGATGATTTATTTGATCATCTAATTGGAGCCAAATACTTTTCAAAGATTGATTTGAGATCGGGGTATCATCAGCTAAGGATTAGAGAAGAGGATATTCCAAGAACAGCTTTTCGGACAAGGTATGGACATTATGAATTTTTGGTTATGTCATTTGGGTTAAATAATGCACCTGATATGTTTATGGATTTAATGCAAAGGGTGTTTAAACCATATCTTGATCACTTCATCATTATCTTCATTGATGATATTCTAAATTATTCCAAAACTTGGGAAGAGCATGAATGACATTTCAAGACTACTTACAGACTTTGAGAGAACACAGATTGTATGCAAAGTTCAATAAATGTGAGTTTTGGATAGATGAAGTAAAGTTTTTAGGTCAAGTGGTAAGTGCAAAGGGGGTCTTTGTAGATTCTTCAAAGGTTGAGGCTATTATCAACTAGCCAAGACCAACCACAGTGACTGAAATTCAAAGTTTTTTGGGTTTAGCTGGATATTACCAAAAATTTGCGGAGGGTTTTTCTAAAATAGCTGCTCCACTGACTAGGCTAACTCAGAAGACTGTGGCCTTTGTGTGGACTGATGAATGTGAAGAAGTTTTTATTGCTTTGAAGAGCAAGCTGACTCTTACACTAGGACTAGTACTTCCAGAGCCTGGGAAGGAACTAGTCACTTATACTGATGCATCACATTCAGGGTTGGGGTGTGTTTTGATTCAAGAGGGTAGAGTAATAGCTTATGCATCTAGGCAATTAAAGGTGCATGAGAAGAATTACCCGATACATGATCTAGAATTAGCTGCAGTGGTGTTTGCTTTGAAAATCTGGAGACATTATCTCTATGGTGAGAAGTTCACATTATACTTTGATCATAAAAGTCTAAAGTACTTGTTTGATCAAAACGAGTTGAATACGAGGCAACACAGATGGTTAGAATTTCTTAAAGATTATGATTTTAATCTTGAGTATCACCCTGGAAAAGCCAATGTTGTTGTTGATGCATTAAACAGGAAATAGACAAAAGTTGGAGTTGTGCCTTGTCAAATGGCTCATGAATAGTGAATGTTAGAATGGGCTACAGTCATGAGTACATTTTCTGTTGATGTTTCATTGGGTATATGTGTTCAAATGCGAATGAGGTTGACAGATCCTCAAGTCAAAGAATTAAGGGATTGCAGCAACATGATCTAGATTTTGGGATGTATGATTCTTGGGCTAATAGTTCTAATCGAAATGATTGGCATCAAGATTCTGATGGTATCTTATGATTCCAAGGGAGCATATGGGTACCAATTCACCAAGAGCTTGGGGCTAAGTTACTTCAAGATGCACACAGATCACAGTATACTATTCATCCAGGAATGACCAAGATGTACCATGATATGAAAAGAACAGTGTGGTGGCATGGAATGAAAAAGGATATAGCAGGTAAAGGTTGAACATCGAAGGCTTGGAGGGCAGATGCAACCATTATCCATTCCAAAATGGAAATGGGAGCATTTCACGATGGATTTTATTGTTGGGTTACCCCGAACTCCATGTAGATATGATGTCATTTGGGTAATTGTTGATATGTTGACAAAATCTGCCCATTTTCTTCTAGTAAACATCAAGGACTTTGTGCGCAAGCTGAGCAAGTTGTATATGTGAGAGACAGTGAAACTACATGGGGTACCTGTATCTATTGTGTCGGATCGAGATCCAAGGTTTACTTTGAGGTTTTGGCAGTCATTGCAGACTCGCTTAGGGACCCATATTTGTCTCAGTACTGCATTTCATCCTCAGTCCAACGCATAGTCTGAACGAGTTATTCAAATGCTTGAAAACATGCTCAGGGCTTGTATATTGGAGTTTGGCGGGAACTGGAATGAATATCTTTATTTGTGTGAGTTTGCTTATAATAATAGTTATCAGGCTAGTATTGGTATGACACCATTTGAGGTTCTTTATGGTAAACCTTGTAGATCTCCGACGTGTTGGTATGAGGTTGGAGAATCACAACTACTGGGGCCTAAGGTTATTGCAGATAACAAAGAGAAAATTAAGAAGGTTAGGCAGAAACTTAAAGCAGCCCAAGATCACCAAAAAAACTATTTTGATAATCGGCACAGACCATTGTAGTTTACAGTTGGTGATCAGGTCTTGTCAAAGGTTTCACCACAAAAAGGTCAGATGAGATTTGGGGTGAAGAAAAAGTTAGCTCCACGCTTTGTAGGGCCATTTGAGATTCTAGAGAGAGTTGGTTCATTAGCTTATAAGCTTGCTTTACCACCTCAGTTAGCCGGTGTTCATAATGTATTTCATGTATCTATGTTGCACAAATATTATCTGGATCCAACACATGTTTTAGATTTGACTCAGTTACAAGTTGGGGAGGATACTAGTTATAAAGAAAAACCTATACAAATAGTTGATAGGAGAATGCAGACATTGAGAAATAAAGAAATTCTTCTGATTAGAGTCAAATGGCAATTTCATGATAATGAGGAGCAAACTTGGGAGCGTGAGGATATAATGCAAGAGCAGTTCCCAGATCTCTTCACTACTTGAGGTACATTCTTCTTCTTTTAAATTTCGAGGATGGAATTCTTTAAGTTGGGGAGAATGTAACAATCCAAATTTTTATGACATGTGAATCTGACGTACGTGTGTATAAACATATATTATACACGTACATATATGTATAAATAATATCACGTGAAAAAAATGCAATTCGTAAAGAGGATTGAAAAAAATAAAAATAAATAAATAAATTTGGTTAATTTAATAGTAATAATAGTAACGTTATTATTATTATTATTATAGAATTAAATAATTAGTGTGTATACATAGCTATATATGGGTGGGGTAGTAAAAAAAAGGAAAACAAAAAGAAAAAAACATGTAGATATATATGAATTTTGTACGTGAGATGAGTTACAAACAAAAAAATATGTATTTATTAAATTTTGGGTTGTGGGTCCTTGTGGGGTTGAGTTTTCTTGTTCCCTATCCTCCCCGTTCCCCTTGCCAGAAAAAAAAACCAAATTTGGTGTGTGTGTGTGTGTCCCCCTTGCTTAGTCCCACATCGCCTCCCAGCCTTACCTGGTTAGGCTTAAATCCTTGGTTCGCGTCTTCCAAAAGTCAGGATCCCTTTTGGGTTAGAGGCTCCTTGGGTTGGGTCTAGCTTGGGTTGGGTTGTGGGTCCTTGTGGGGTTGAGCTTCCTTGTTCCCTATCCTCCCCGTTCCCCTTGCCAGAAAAAAAAAAAGTGGGTACGTGGGGTTGGTTTGGAGAATTGCAAACCAAAGAAAAAAAAAACTTTATTTATATATAGATGTAGATGTTGGAGATGTTTGGCCCACAAGTTAAAAGCAAGATATTATATATATCTTTATCATGCGGGACGGATTAAAGCTTCAACAACTTTTGTCTTGGTTTTTTTTCTTCTCCAGAACGTCATCACAAGAAATGAAACGAAAAAGGGAAAAAAGAAGAAAACTTGATTGTCTCTCGATGGATTCAACGCATAAGTAAATAGTTTTTCTCAATTTTAGTTACAAAAATGTTAATTAAGCCACGTATTAAGATCCTAAGGGTGTAATTTTTACTATAGATGGTATTTTATACCTATACGAAAAAAATTGGATATTTTTTCACAGTGAGTAAAACTAATAAAAGTTATACCAAAATACTACTAGTGATAAGTAGATCCCAAATATTTCCATTTGTTTATCATGTATATTCTAAAATAAATACCCAAAGATTTATAACCTTTGAATGGGTTTTTGATGATTTTAAATCCCAATAAAACCTTGATTGAAACCCATAGGAGTGTAGAGAATGAAAATACGTATCCAACGACACCAAATTCATAAATTTTGGATATCAATTGGAATTTTGGTGAGTGATTGACTCATAGGGTTATTTATTGAAAATGAAAATTTTAATAAACATATAGTTAAAAAGCTTATTTTTAGTATTTTCTGCTATAAAATTATTTTATATGAGCAGAAAAGTAATATTAAAGATTATTAAGCATATTCGAGTTATTGCGCACCAATAGGTGGAGTTAAATGAATATCTTGGGTCAAATAGGAGTAGTAAATACGTGAAAAATGATTTATAAAATAAATTCAAATAAGTTGAATTTGATTTGATGCATGTAAAATGATTTGTGATGACATGATTTGATTGATGCTGTGGAACTAGATTGTTATTGGATATTAGGAACTGGTTGGACAGTAATTTGTGAGTAATCTTTACTTGTGATATTATATTTGACATTGGTATTAAATTAAAATTGTTGCTTTGATTAAATAGAATGATATATATTGCATTTCATCCGTATTTGAATTTCATAAAATGATTTTGATGCATTGTAGCGTGTCAATTACGTACCTAAGTAGGTTATTGACATGGCAACATTTTTATTGGTCATAGTCTCTGGGAACAGACTCATAGGATTGACCATTGTGGTAATTTTTAGTTAGTGCATTCCTGGCATGAGATGAATGAGATAGAAATAAGTAGATAATTGGGTAATTAGAGGTCCAGTGCACTGCTCATTTGCGCGGTGAGGAGCAGATTCGTTCTATTATCTAGAAGGAAGGAGATGGCTCATGTTTTAAAAGAGTGCATGTTATTGAAATCAAATGAATGTTTACACTTTAAATTATGCATGTATGTTATGTTTATTTCATTTCGGAAGTGATTTAAATTCATTTTACTTCTCATGTTTTTATACATATGATGACTGTATCATACTATAAGTTAGATTATTCACTGAGCTTGTTGTTTGCTCACTCCACTCTCAATCAATTTCTCCAGGTTCTAACAGGAAAGGTAAAGGGAAGATGATGTGAAATTGTTACTGGGTTTTTGAAGTTAATAGTATGTGAGAAGTGTAAAAATTAGTTAGATTACTATTTTGAGAAATGGATATAAATGTATTTTCATCTGAATGTATTATCAAAACAAATGATGGATTTTGTGTATGTATGGTTGTCTGGATAAAGAAAAAAATATGTGGTTTTTGTATATTGATTGTGATTATCAGGTGTTTTGAAATGTGTGACATGTTATATTTTTAGATGAGGCTCTGTCAAAATTTTTAAGAAAAATTGGGTGATTTGGCTCGGAAGGCTTATAGGGTTTTCAGACATGTTAGAGTTCTTACATGTTTGAGAATTCTGTGCCGGTCATGATGTCACCTGCGAAGGGATCGCAATAGTTATAACTTAAGTTATGGATGTATTTTGGGGTGTATATAGGAAAACAAAGGTAAAGATATGTAGGAGTACAGTTGGTGGGTCATTTTGGGATGTACATACTAACTATGGGTAAATGAAATATAGTTAAGTTTCATGTGTGCATATGTCTATTGATTACTTCATATGGTGGTAAATGGGCATGTATTATAAATATAGATTAAAACACCGAGAGGTCATCCACATAGACAACCACATAAACCACCACAACCTGAGCGAACCGATATGCAAAGGTTAGAGAAATTAATAAAGGCTCAAGGGAAAATGTTCCAGGCACCAATGGCTACCATTCATCAGTGAATCGATGAAGTTGTAGCAAAAGTACATAGAGCGATGCCCACTAATCCTCCTATAGTAGAGCAGGAACCGTTTGAGGAAGAACATCCTAGACATAAGAAGGGTAAACCTATAGCAAGCTAAGGATTGGGTGCTAAACATTGAGAAGATAGCAAGATCTATGAAGCTTAAGGAAGATAACTAGGTTCTCTTTGTTGCGCATATGACAGAAGGTGATGCAGCAAGATGGTGGTTATCTATTTGGCAACCGTAACACCCCAACCCCCGTATCTTTAAGCATTGGACATGACCAACATTCTCTTGACAGTGGATTAAACCAAACGGCGGGTCGGGTTGGTATTACATTTACAAGTACACAACTTGCATCACTTTATATTTTAATTATTTCATGTCTTGATTGTATTTAACAGTACATAACTTAAATTTAAAATTTTAATAAGGCAATAATACGAGAAATAATTGAAATTCATAAACTCAATTAATTAAATAAAATTGAGTACATAATTTGAACTTGAAGAAAATTATTACAGCGGAAGATTCAAAACATGGGCAACATGCCCTTACATAGAAATTAAAAACTTTTTAAATAAAAGAACCTAACTAATTTTCATGGTCTTCATGTAAATCAATTACCTAAAAAATAGAAGGAATGGGTGAGCACATAGCCCAGTGGATCTTTCTAAACATCTAAATCATTATTTTAATTCAAACAAACCAAGCATATCAAACACTTTTGTATATTAGGCGATTCAAACAAATTTCTTGTTTATGGTTGACATTCGGACCAAAAGAGTTTAATCTCTATGTTCCACATCGTAGGGAGAGAAAATCACTCTTGGAAACTCAAACCCAATATCTATGAAGTGGGATCACTCTTGGAAACCCAGTTCAAAATCATCAAAGGTAAGCCGGCAAACCGGATCGGGGGTGGAACACGCACGATGACACTATACAATCCATCATCGCGTCGGTACGTGGATTGAATCATTATTTAATCTTTTCTCAGTGATAAAACACACAATATCGGATTAAACTTTCGATGTAACATGTACATAACATGAATCATCAAATATTTCTTCATGGCACACTTCTAGCATATCATACATCATTATTCTTGATTCCTAAACGTGCATAACATGTATATTCATGGCACATCAAATAAATAAAGCATGCATATTTAAAACATATATTCAATCATTCAACTTCAAAACATTATCACACATGCAATACTTATTCAAATTAAAATAAAGAAATAAAAGTTAGAAATCACTTCCACCTTAAATACGTCTCTTCTGCACACCTCTAAAATTCGGCAGAGTTCTATTACTTCAAAGCTTCCAAACACTTAAAAACTCTCAAGAACACTCAAGAACAGTTCAAGATTACTCAAGAACTGAGGGGATTGCCAAGAAGAAGGCTATAAAGAGTCAAGAGAGACTAGTATGCTCTTGATTTGGGATGAACACAATGTGAGCATTAGGGGTCCTTTATATAGAGTTCAAAATTGTATAGAATGGTAAGTTTTTGGTGTTCTCCTTGTAGGAAACTTGCCAATTATTCAAAATTTCGTGCCCCCCAAGCATAGAAAAATAACAAGTGCATTGGAATAATTTTTTTTGGAATTTAGAAACATTTTCTCGGATTTTTTTGGATTTTTTTTTTATTCGAATTTTTAAGTTATTAATCTCGGTTTAATCGGAGCATTAAAACTAGACCGTTGATGATCCTCGATCGCAGCATCAGATCGCAATCAAGATTTTACGGATTCGCTGTGGATCGTCGAATTTCCTCAATCGTAGCACAGATCAGGGTGCCTCAGATCTCGTTCGTGAGATGGGCCTCGATTGCAACACGGCCGTTCGCGATCAACAAAATCAGTGTGGTCCATTGATCAACCTCGAGCGCAGTATTGAATCGCGATCGAGATTAACGAATTCGTTGTGGATCGTTGATCAACCTCGAGCGCAGCACTAGATAAAACGACTTTGATCTTTACCGTTGGATGGACCTCGAGTGCAGCATCAGATCTTGAATACCGATCCAAGCCGCACGATTAACCTCGAGTGCAATGTCATTCGCGATCAATGAAGCAAATCCAAATCGTTAGATCAGGCAGATCAAATCTGGGCTGTTGGATTACGCTGATTCGGTGCGCCTGAGCATTGTTTTGGGCTTTGATTTCATTCGTTGGATTGGACAGATCAAGTTTGGACCGTTGGATGCAGTTTCTAATTACCAAATTTGATTTTTAAGGTTGCTATTATCCGAAAATTTTCAGTTACACACTTCCTAATTAATGTAAACATGAATTTCGCACATGTCTTTCCATTTTATCAATTTTCTAATATTCCCTCCTTTCTATTTCTTTAATATTGTATTTATTAGAGATATTTATATTCACTATTTTTAATGTCAATAATTAAATAATCTACATTTTTTATTTTCATATATTTTTATTTATTTCATATTTTATTTTTAGATAATCATTTATGTAATTATAAATTGATATTTATATGATGTTTTATTTTTTAAAATAAATACATACATACTACGTTTTTATTTAATAATGTAAAGTTTTCTATATACATATTCCTATAATATGTAGTATTAACATTTATTATGCTAACGCACACATTATTCATACACACATTAACTTATATATATATATATATATATATACACTTTATTTCTTTTTTTTTCTTAAGCAACTCTTTAAATTTCATAATTAATTCTACTAAATTGAAATTTTCATTTAATTATCAAATTAAAGTCTTATTTGCCTATTTTATATTATATCTCCAATATATATTATTTTTCATTTGCCAACCCACAATTTGCACTCAAAGATGTCTTAAAATCTTTAAATTTATTTCACTTAACTTATCTTATTTATCTTTAATTATTTGACAAAATTTTGGGTTATTACAGCAACGGAACACTAATTGTTTAGTTGAAGCCAATTTCGAGAACTATTCTTAGAGGCTTTCATTCCTAGAGCAGAACGGGAAAGAAGGAATGTAGAATTTCTTGCACTTCAATAAAGAACCACATCAATTAGAGAATATAACTACAAGTTCTTACAAATAGAATCATATGCTAAGGGACTTGTGACGGATAAGAAAGAAAGAACAAGATTCTACCAGAGAGGATTGAAGCTCAATATTCGTTGGAACGTGCATGGTTCAACTTTTGAGTCCTTGTTTCGTAGAACACTCTGCTACTGATTGGATTATGACAATGAACCACCACAAGTGCAATTGATTTAGAGTGGAGCAATACAAGCTCCAATTTCTGCATCTAAAAACCAAGGATGGCAAAAAAAGAAGAACTTTAAGAAGAGGAAGTACAACCAGAGGTCAAGTACTCAGTATCAAAATTCATCATCTAATACTCTAACATTGGCAATAGCACTAGCACGAGGCATGTACAATCTTGCATGGAGTTGGTTGGGAGCACAAAATTTGCAAAGCAATTGCAATAAGAATGACAAAGGTTCAAGTTCTAAGTCCCCATTGAAAGCTACATAGTCTGGACAGATGGGATAGAGATAACCATTTACTTGCTTCCAGTGTGGGCAACCTAGGCATAGATAATTTGAGGGCCCTACCCTAGTGGGGTTAATAGTTGGTACCCCCATGGTTAGAGCAATGGCATGGGCTATTACCAAGCTATTACCAGGTAGATCTAGAGGCAACCAAGACGTTGGTGGAAGGAACTATTTCTATTTTGGATACATCCATTTGTGTATTATTTTATGTTGATTCTACATTGTCATTCATATCTGGACAAGCTATAGATAGATTAAATCTAAGACTAGTTAGGGCATCCAAATGGTTGGTGTTAAGTATTGCAGCTGGTGAAAGATTTATCTCAATATGATCTATGAGCAATGTTTATTAAGGTTGGGAGATTTCGACACTGTAGTGGATTTTAGAGTGTTGGGATTCCTAGAATTTGATGCAATTGTAGGTATAGATTGGTTGGCTGCTTACCAGGCATATATGGATTGTTTTGCTAAGAAAGTTGTATTCCAAGTACCATGACAACCAGCGGTGGTATTTCAGGGTAGAGCCACTGAGACATGTAGTACTAGGGGAAGGTTAGTAACCCCTAAAGAAATGTGTAACTTCACTAATACAAAGGTTAAGAGTGAAATAGGGTTGACAGGATCAAAGATTAATGATATTCTGTAGTAAGAAATTTTTCTGAGGTATTTCTTGATAAATTACCTAGTTTGGTAAATTGATTTTATAATTGAATTGATCCCAAGAACTCAACCTATTTCGATTCCTCTTTACAAAATGACATCTAAAGAATTGCAGGAATTAAAAGTTCAACTTGAGGAATTAAAAGGTAAGGATTTTATTAAGCCCAGTATATCACCTTGGGGAGCTCTAGTATTATTTGTGAAAAAGAAAGATAGGAGTTTTTGATTGTGTATTGATTATCGTCAGTTTAATAGGGGGACTATTAAAAATAAGCACCCACTACCTCGAATTGATGACTTGTTTGATCAGTTAAGAGGCACTAAGGTATTCTCAAAGATTGATTTGGGACATGGCTATCACCAATTGAGAGTCTAAGAAGAAAATATTGCTAAGACTACTTTTTGAACTCGTTATGGGCACTATGAATTTCTAGTTATGCCTTTTGCTGTGACAAATGCTCCAGCAATGTTCATGGATTTGATGCAATGAATGTTTAGGCCTTACTAAGATAAATTTGTGATCATCTTTATCAATGACATATTGATATACTCAAAATCTTCAGAGGAATATGTAGAGCATTTGGCAGTAACACTGCAAACTCTGAAAGAACACAGGTTGTAAGCAAAGTTAAGCAAGTGTGGCTTCTAATAGATAGATGTTAAATTTTTGGGACATGTGGTTGGTGCAGAAAGTATTTTCTGTTGATTTAGCAAAGGTTGAGGCAATTATTGATTGGCCAAGATCGACTACAATAACAAAAATCCATAGTTTCTTGGGTTTAGAAGGATATTATAGAAGGTTTGTGCAGAATTTCTTATGGATTGCTACATCATTAATCAAGCTAACTCAAAAGAATATATCTTTTGATTAGGATGATAATTGTGAACAAGTGTTTCTTGAATTAAAAAGGAGATTAACATCTACGCCAGTATTGGTGTTACTAGAACCAGGCCAGTAGTTAGTAATTTATACTAATGCTTCGAGATTAGGCCTTAGTTGTATATTGATGAAAAATGATAGGATTATTGCATATGCTTCACAATAGTTGAAGGTATATGAAAAGAATTACCCTGTACATGATTTGGAACTAGCAGCAATAGTATTTGCACTCAAAATCTGGAAGCATTATCTGTATGGCAAAAATTTTAACTCATAGAAAGATGTAAATATGAGACAAAGACGTTGAATGGAACTTTTAAACCATTATGACTTTGTTATAAAATACCATCCCGATAAGGCTACTATAGTGGCAGATGATTTAAGTAGGAAATGGGTTTAGACGATGTTTATGGTTAGACAAATGTCTCAAGAGTGGAGGATGATTGACTCTATGACCTTATTGAGTATCCATGATGCTTCAACGAAGAACAATATTAGTGCACAGTTGAGAGCTCAAGTAGCATAATTATAGGAAATCACGGAGGGATAGCTTCATGATGTGGATTATGTGATGTTTAAGGCATGGGCAGAGGACACTTCTAGAGAGGAGCAGTCAATGAATTGTAATGGTGTACTAAGGTTCAAAGGGAGATTATGGGTACCAACAAATCTTCAGTTGAGATAGAGTGTGCTAGAATAATTCCATCAATCAAGGTATATTGCTCATCTAGGGGCAAATAACATATACCGGGATATTGTGACCTATGTACAGAGATGTGATGTATGTCAATAGGTTAAAACTGAACATCAGAGACCCAGAGCACTACTTTAGCCACTTATGATACCGGAATCGAAATGGGAACACATCACCATTGACTTTGTGATGGGATTGCCCAAGACTAGGCAAAGACACGATGCCATATGGGTTGTCGTAGACTGATGGACGAAGTCAACACACTTTTTACTGATATGCACTAAGGATTATGTGGAAACGTTGAGTCAGTTGTATGTGCATGAGATTGTGCGACTTCATGGGGTTCCAATGTCAATAGTCTTAGATAGAGATGCAAGGTTTATATCCCGCTTATGGCAAGGATTGCAGAAACAATTAGGGACACGAGTAAACTTGAGTACAACATTTCACCCATGGACTGATGGCCAGTCTAAGAGATTGATTCAGATACTTGAAGATATGTTGAGGGTGTGCATATTAGATTTTGGTGGAAGCTAGGAAGACCACTATCCCTATGTGAATTTGCTTATAACAACAGTTATCAATCCAGTATTGGCATGGCACCATTTGAAGTCGTATATGGTAGGCTATGAAGATCTCCAATGTGTTGGATGAAAATTGGTGACAAGGTTTTGAGAGGCTCGTTTAAGAAACCATAGAAAAGATACACCAAACACAAAAGAATCTAAAATAGCCCAGAACTGACAGGAAAGCTATGCAAATAATCGACAGAAGATGTTAGAATTTGAAGTCAGTGATCATATAATCTTGAAAGTTTCATCTCGGAAGGGACAAATACACTTCAAAGATCGCAGTAAACTAGCTCCTAGATTTATAGGACCATTTAAAATTTTGGAAAGAATAGGTCCAATGGCATATCGACTAACATTACCACCTCAGTAGATAGGGTACACGATGTGTTTTATGTGTCGATGCTAAGAAAATATTATCCTGATCCATCTCGTGTGTTTACAACGGCAGCATGTGGATTTGCAACTTGATGGAACTATTGAGGAAATACCACTCAAGATAGTAGATTGTATTGTAAAGAAACTAAGGAACAAAGAAATACCTATGCTTAAGGGAAAATGGTGGTTCCATGGTGATGAGTAGTATATATAGGAGCGAGAGGAATACATGAAAGAGCATTTTTCAGGGCTGATATAATCAATGTAACTATAATTTTTAGGGCGAAATTGATTCTTAAGGAGGAAAAACTGTAACACCCCTCAAATTCAGTTGTAAATACGTATAATTATTGGGAATAATATAAGTTAGTTGTGGGGAAATAAAATTCTAGGAAAAACATTATAGTGTGATGTTTGTGTATTTAAAAAAAATTAATAAATAAATGTATTTTTAGAAAAAGAAGGGTTTAGGTATTTGTTTTAATATATATATATATATATATATATATATATATATATATATATATATATATATATATATATATATATATATATATATATATAATAAAGTGATAGCAACGGAGTTTTTGCCAACAATATTGAAAGTCTGCTGGTAAGGTTTTCACCATTCAAAAGGTAATGTAGAAGGGTACATCAGGGTGGTTGAGGCTCCTATATCAATCAAAGTTGTGAGGATATTTGGATAATGGTAGGGAGAAAGATATACCTAAACCTTGGCATGGGGAAGGTTGGACAACCCATTGATGGAAGAAGAAGAATTTAAGACAAAGCTCAGCTATCAAAAAATTAGGAAATAAGGTATCAAATGAAGAGGTAGAATCGGTGGAGCAGTCAATGGAGGAAACTAGTGGAGTACCTTCATAGCATAATTCCCACAAGGAGAAAAGCTCTGCTATCAAAAAATCTGGGAAAAACACTTGGTAACAATAAACAGAGGTCTAAAAACAAAGAGTGCAAGTGCAACGACTTGGATGATTAGGTGAAGAAAACATAGTGGCAAAGGAACAAAACCATGGCTCTAATACCAATTAATGATTAAGATTCAGAGTCCAAAGTAGAAGATTCACAAACAAATATGACATAAGCACAACAACACAAGATAACTATTATGATAAATAAGGTTACAAGAACAATGATTAACGACACTGGCAGAGTCTTAAGGACTAGTGATAAATGAGATATACAGGAAATTTAAACAAGATTTTCAAACTAGAACTAAAGTTAGAACACTTCTTCGATGATTTACAATGAGGTTCAACCTCTAATTTATAGAGAAAACAAGAAAAAAAGACGAAATTAGTTTGAATGTAGCTTCACATGCCATATCTTCTTTTGAGGTAAAGATGCTTTGTAGTGTACGAGGGCTTCTTTAGGCATGTGCGAATCTTTGAACATGCAAGAGCTACTTTAATAAAGAAGGGAGGGTACCGAGGCATCTTTATTAAAGTGGCTCAAATTTTGATGAGCTGGCATCAACCATTATCATTTGATAAGGAATCATCTATCTACTCAAAATTAGCCACTGATTTGGCTAAATCCAGAAGATGAAAAGGACTTTCAGCTAAGTAGGCTTCAAATAATCTTTGTGGTTCAATATAGATAGGATTATCTACTTCACTTAAACCTGTTTTTCCATAGAGCAAGGTTGTATGATAAGGTCGATTCGTATATGAATTCTGGTTATTGAGTTCACGATAATTATTCTAACATATGAGGTCCTATTGAAATTGTTGAAAATAAGGAAAATGGGATCACCATGGCGCCTCAAAAGCCATGAAAAATTGATAACGATGTCTACCAGTGCTTTGAAAGGGTGAATAATTGGCATAAGTATTATAATAAAGCAAGTTAGTATAAGATCGCATAATCTCATAATTGAATCGTTGTTCTCTTTCCGCAACTAGATCATCTCCAATGCTTGTCATCCCTCTTTCAGAAGTAAGAGGGGCAAAAAGTATGATGGCGACACAACGCTGAGGCCATTCTTGTAATTTTTGCATTCAATTTGAATAATTAGTGAAATTCATGAAGAATTTAAAGAACCTTTTTGGTCAGGGTCATAAGTGGGATAACGAAGATTCATCTGGAATAGATAATCACTAAATAAATTTTTATCCACACTAAAAATGATCTACCATGACCAGAGAATATGCATGAGATAACAATAAGCTTCCTTTGGGAGAAAATAAAAGGAAGCCATGCGAAAAGGGAATAAGAATGGCATGGTCGAATGAAGAATGTGACCAAAGATCATTCCATGATTTCTTATCATTGCTATGAGAAGGCCATCAATAGTTCGTTCATCTCAGATTTTCCAAAAAATGATTTCTCTGAGCTCTATATGGAGAGACGAGATAAAATTTAGGGGATCAAGAAGTGGTGGGTTTGATCGTTCAAAAGGCTCAAGATTTGATGAAAAAGATCAAATGACCCCAATGAAATATGCATTTTTGTGTCTGCAATCGTATTACTTTTTCCGAGAATATGTTGTACCGAGAAATTATATTGAGAGAACCAATTTGCCCATCTGAAAGCTAGAAACTAGTCCATCTCAATTAAAAAAATGGATATCTCATCAAATGAAATTGAAATTTTCCAATTCCTTTCTTGGTTGCAAGAATCTCTTTGAATGTAGAGTGGGAATGTGATTCAGAGACTTTAAAATTTTCACTCTTATATCCATAGATATGCCTTAATTTATTTGGGAGTTCTTCCAAGAGAACTGCTCCCCAGTATTCATCACATGCATCTATTTGGAGGATACGTGATCCTAAACCCAAGATTTTTAAATGAGGGAGAGTCTGAACCTTGTGCTTTAATGCT
The DNA here is from genome assembly GCA_030144865.1 of Tinospora cordifolia. Classification (NCBI taxonomy): domain Eukaryota; kingdom Viridiplantae; phylum Streptophyta; class Magnoliopsida; order Ranunculales; family Menispermaceae; genus Tinospora; species Tinospora cordifolia. The sequence goes on along the minus strand of JAJIYU010008995.1, from coordinate 622 downwards.
ACCACTGCTTTGGTGTGTTCATCATTCCATGGTGGTGGAGACTTTTTGAGTAGGACATATAGCTTGCTAGTATGTAACGATAAATCTTTAATGAAAAGTTGTAACACCCTACCTCCCAAGTCCCATCTTCCACGTCATCTGTCGGTTCAACTCCCTTTGATCAAAAATCTTGGGATACCCGGGAGACAGGCCTGTGTTACATTTTTTTCTTCTTGGACCCAAATCCATTAGGGTTCCTGTGTACACTAGTCTATGTACAAAATGACATCATGGTAAATAAAATTCTTCATTTATTCATTCAAAAACTTCGAGTACAATAATCCATTACAGCGAAAAATAAATTCAAAGCTAAAATACATGATTTAGCTTGGGCCGAGCGCCCTACATTGAAATAAATAAAACTTTCAATAAATAAATCTCCTCGCAAGCTGATTAATTCTCTGTGATGTGAAAAATAGGGGGTGAGCTAAAAAACCAAGTGAATCATTCCATCTATTTAATCCATTATTTTAACCAGACAATGCAAGCAGATCAAACACTTTCAGAGATTAATTCGATTCAACCAATATATTAATTCAGTCGTAATTTAGACCGAACGGGAATACCCTCTGTGCTCTAGATC
>JAJIYU010008994.1:0-17439 GCA_030144865.1 Tinospora cordifolia | reverse complement strand
TCAAAACAGTTAGCTAGATAGGCAGTTTCATGGCCTTATAAAATAGGTTGGGGGTTTCACTCTTTGATTTCTACCACTTGTACATGGAAGTACTCAAGACAAGTAAGAAAAGAAGGGGTTTTACCTCCCAAACGGACTTGAAATGGTACAGGAACCAGAGCTCCAAAGATGGTTGCAAGACAACTTTTCTAGTTTTTCTGGGTTGAACTCTGTGAACAACACTTCTTCTCCACGATTTCCGTCTCAGATGGCTTCAAGATTGGCCAAACCAGTTTTGGGACTTCGTAGTGGGTGGTATCAGCTTCAAAACAAGCTATAGATCACTGGGTTTGGATGAAAAACGAAGGAGATCTAGGGTCTAGAAGATGGGAGCAAGAACTGGAATTTTGGACTTAGCCAAAATTCTGGGTTTTTGTTGCATGGGGAGCTTCTTGCATGGCATGAAAACATGGCACGTAGCCACCCACGTGGCTTCCAAACCATCATGTTGGATGCCCAGTTGACTCTTGTTATTGGTTGCTCAAAACCATGGGTCATCAAACCATGGATTCCCATGGTTTTTGGTTGAAAAAATGCAGCAAAATCATCCCAAAAAGGCAAAAAAAATTGAAAAAAGAAAGGGAAGGGGGGGCGGCTGGGCTGGACGCGTGGGCCGGCCAGGTGAACAGGCCGGCCCACGACCCGTTTGAGTTCGCGCGCGGGTCAGTGTGGGTCGGGCCATAGGCCCGACCACTTTCCTCGGCCCGTGCGGCCGAATTTTTTTTAAAATTTTTTTATTTTCTTTTTATTCCGTATTTTCACACATATATATCATGTATATATGTATTTTATACCGAAATTTTTCATTTTTTTTCTAAAATCATTAAAAATGATCTAATCACCATTTCTTATCAAAATTTCAATTATGTACTAATTTTCATCATTTGTGTAATTATTTTCTCAAAATTTAAATAATTCTTCAAAAATTACATTTTCTTTTCAAAAATTCCATTATTTGCACCAAAATTTTCATAAAAATTCTAAAAATTTCACAATTAATCCCAAAAATTATTTCTCTCAAGAAATTTTATTTTCCTCCTAATTTCACATATTTTCCCAATTTTCTCATTTCTCTAATAAATAATATAAATTTAAGAAAAATTGATGTAAATCATTGTATTTTCATTAAAAATTCTAAAAAATGCATATATCGTATTCGAAAATTTTGCACACCAAAACGTGGGTCGTCACACATATGTATGTATGTATATATAATAACAAGTAGTGTTTGCTTATTGTTATTTCACTGGACTAATTTGTACCACCCAAAAGAATGTTTTAGTAAAGGTTTTTAAGGACATTTGTAATAGTTGTGTTGTACAATATTGAAACTTTTTATAAAATGCGAATTATGTGTTGTTGTATGGTACATCACACAACATGCGTGGTGGAGATGTTGTCAATTTTATTTATAACACACCAAAATGATATGCATTTTATGCATATTATTATAATATACATTACGTGACATGTATTATTACTTTATTTTTTGGGTTTATTGTCATAAATCTAATTTCTGGTAGTGAGACTTGCTCTTTATTAAAAGAAGTAAAATTAAACCTGAAATCAATATAAGCTTAACAAAATTTTTAGATTTTAAGAAAGCTTTTTCTTAAATCTTTATTGAACTATTAAAATTTAGCAAGGATTGATTAACCTTAGGTCATTTACAACACTTTTAGTCTTTATTTATTTGTTATTCAAGGGTTTAAGTGGATCGTTTGAATCTGTTTTTAGTTTTCTTGATGTGAGTATACTTATATGATTTGGGGGGGTTCTCAAGGTTAATTTAATCTTGGTAGATCCCATTATATATAATTAAAATCACTTGGCTCAGCTAAATAAACAACCATAATGTAAACTTCAATTAGAATTCTATACTTGTGATAATCGTGACTCATCTTGTATTCAACCTTGTAATAACTAACTTGGAATGAACGTCACTAGAAATTATTGAATTAGCTTGTTTTTATTGTTGTATAATATTATTCCCTCTTTCCTCAAAAAGATTCGTCTTTGAATCTTAACCATTTTGTCGTGTGAAGTTTGAAATTAATCCATGTCTTCTAAAACTTCGCATTGTCAAGATTACATCAATAAGCAAGCTGAAGAATTAGAAATTATAGCTCCACAAATGGGATAATAATGATGTTCCAATCTTTAAAAGAAGAAATAAGCACACTTCACATCACTTATCACAACTTTTCTTACTCTTTTTTTGTCAATTTTTTGTTTTTATCGTTTATTTTCTTTCCGATTTAGGATTGAAGTTTTAACATCAAATGACGAGAACTTCATGAGATGCAACAAAACTCACAACTGAATGAAATGATTTTAACCTAAAAAAGAGGCCGTAAAACTCACAATCAAATTTAACAATGAGAACTTCCAAAATAACAACAAGGAAACCCTCAATCAAAATTGATAATTGATCCAATAAAACTAAATTATATATTTTTTAAGAAGGATATTGACGCCTATCAAGCAAGGGATGAGAACGTAAATGATTAATTAAATTTGATTTAGTGTCAAAGCTCTTATGCCAATTCATGCTGACCCGTAAAAATTAGATCTTGAGAACCCTAATTAAGAAAAGTATATTCACGCAAGAAAGCTAAAATTAAATTTAAATGAATATTGAAAATGTTACAAGGTCGATTGATCCTTCATCAGTTTATGTAGTTCAATGAAGAATCTAAGAGAAAGTTTCTTTCAAATATAAAAATTTAGATACAATTATTTTTACTTCTAATTTCATTTTTTTCCCTTTAATGACGAATAAAACTATTTTACAAATCTTGAAAGTAACACTAAGGAATACGAAGAAACACTAAATAAATAACACTTAAAACAAAGTTGTAATTCCTACTCAAAACTAAACAATGCTTAATATAACATAATTGGTACATAGCTAACAATACTCCAAACTAAATGTCAGTTAATATAATATCATAAGTCCTAACAAACTCAAAATTTAACCCCAAATTACAAATAAAATTATAGAATAAATAATTTAAATGCATAAAGCCACCTTACTTAGTACAAATCAATGATGCCTAACTTAAACCAACCCTAATATGAACTTCAGCTAAACTTCTTTATTTGTTGTAATTGTGATCTATCTTATATTTGATCTTATAATAACTAACTTGAAATGCATGTAATTTAAAATTGTTGAACCAACTTGTTGTCATTGTTATATTGTATTAAATATGATTTTACTCATGGTGTAGAGTTTGATATCTTCTTGTTAGCAAAATAATTTTATTTTCTTTGGCAATAAAAGAGGAGCCTTTTACCATTTTAAGTCAATGCCATATTTTTTGAAAAGCACTTAATCCTAAGAAAATTGTTATCCCGTCGCTTTTGATCACCATTCATGTTATAAATTGACAAGTCACGAGAATCCTAGAGCCCTCGTCTTTCAAAAAAAGGGAGATTCATTGATGAAATTACAATGATATATGCATACATGTACTCCTAAGAATATAAATGATAACTTATATACAATTGAAAAATACAAACATAGAAATATCAAATATGAAAGTATAATATAAGAAATTATGAATATAGTATATTATAATATCATTTATAGTAACAATGATAGTATATGATAATATTTTATATATATAGTAACATTCTCCTCAAACTCAAGGTGGCAAAGAGAAAGCGATCTCGAGTTCGTCAACTAAATCTCGATATTGGCTAGGTGGGTTGGCTTTAGTGAAAATCTTAGGAAGTTTATCTGCGGATGCAACATGAGTCAAACGAAGAATATTTTATCTGATATGCTAACAAATGAAGTGATAATCAATTAATGTTTTATTCACTCGTGAAATGTATCATTATGAGCAATTTGTATAATGTTCATTTTGTCCCAATAGAGAGTTGAGATGTGAGAAAGACAAACTCCCATGGTTTGCAACAACCAACAAATTCATAACAATTTAGTTGTTATATTTATCACTACCCAATATTCTGCCTTTATACTAGCATGCAAAACAAGAGTTTGTTCCTTACTCTTCCAAGAAATTAAGAAGGAACTTATTGCAACCCCTTCCCTAGGCTGAAGGGCGGCTGACCGGCATAGTCGTTCGACGAACTCACTCACCATGTCAAGTTCGTCCAATCACTGTTAAACCTCTCCAATTTCCAATAACAAACGATATTAGAATAATTCCAAGACTCAAGTGCAAAAATAAGTAAACATTTCGAAGGGTAATCATTACATTCGATATTGTGTTGTCCAAAATGTATGTTTGACCTTATACACATACATAAACATGACCAACCTTAAACAAAAAGGAAAGAGACAAGGAGTTGTTAGGGAAATTAGGCAATCACCACGTCTTTTTCTCTATCAATCATCGAAGAACTTGAAAGATTAGTAGAGTAGCTAGCCTAAAATCAATGTGGCTCAGTGAGTAGTAAAAACAACATGTTACCCATAACTAATATTTCAAAATAGTGCATGTATGCATGAACAGTAAAAATGATGTAATATTTGAATGCATGACATAGTATAAAAGCAATTATAAATAGTGCAACAGTTATAAAAACATCTCTAATACATGCCAATTAAAGACTGTATCTAGGCTAGGGCTAAATCAGCAAACCTAACCTATGGTCATCGCTTGAGCGGGTCTTGAATCAGGCGTAGTGGCCACTCAAGCGGGTCGTGAGTTAGGCGTTGTCGGGACCCCTTCCCTAGGGACAAGGACGAACCGACCGACACAGTATTTTGACAAACCAATTCCAAACTGAGTTTGCCCAAAACACTATTTAGCCTCTTCACAACACGATATATAACACTATCAGAGTAATCATAACAAATGCGGAAGCAACTAGAACAAATAAGTATAGTAGACATTTTTTTAATACAAAAGTTAATTATATATACACTGTCCTAAATATAGCAGTAGCAGAATGTCTGAGTCAAAATATCTACAATATTTTCCTCACTTCCTATACATTATATTAACTCTAAAAAAAGTAAACCACGTGAGAAAACCTACCGAAATAAACAAGGTGCGTTTCACGCAATGACCACTTTCTTCCCCTTATCTATAGAAGAAGAATCTGAAATGTTAGAGTAGTGAGCCAATTTTGTCAACAGCGGCTCAGTAAGTAGTGTAACCTAATTTATAACTTAGAAAAAGTATTCTTGAAAAGCAATGTCATGTACGAATGTACAATAATAATAATGCGAATGAATGCAACAGTTAATGAATGTTAAATCTACAATGCAGTTGTGCACTTTCCATTTACAAAACAGTTTTAATGCTAAAAACACATAAATCCACTCGAGCGGGAGAAACCCGACGGTTAGGTGTATAGGTGACGACCTCAATCTGGGCCCACAGAACCCCCTTCAGGGCAATCTGTGCTAGGTGGTCACTAAATAATCTAAGGGAGCCTCAATTGATAGACCTGACATGACCGCACCCCCGGATGCGACAACTACTCGTCCTCAATGTTTTACCACATTCAATACCCTAACCCGCACCCGGACCTTGATATTTGGTGCACATTTTCATTTAAATCACATTTAAAGATTGCAAATGCATTTTAATATGTAAGAACATTTCATTTATGATAGAATAACAAGTTAAGTGATAAATTGAAAAACACTACTCACAAGGATGCTCAGCTCCCGGTGCTTTTCTAGTGATCGGTCGCATCTAGCTGATGTTTGATCTTGCTTGATCAACTTAGTTTCTTAATATTTACATAAAACTTGGCGCAAATTCTAACTTTATAGTCTTTGGTCAATCAAAGGATTGACTTGGTTAACTATAGTCAACTCTATCTAAACCTAACGCTCGCCAACCTGTCAAATCGATAAGGTCAATGTGGTTAACAAGGTCAATTAAGCCTTTATATTGACTCAAAATACTACAAATATGTATTGTCGACATGTGTCCCACTTTTGGTACACAATAACCAGCCACTTTCATAAATTTGGCGATTCAATACATAAATATTATTTTCTATGTTATATATTTCCATAATAAGTATTTCATAATACTATACAATATTATATAACAATTTTTTTCTTTTTTTATCATTATTTTTACCCTATATACATTTTTTCTATCTTTATTAATTAATCCTCAAATTGCATAATCGTGAATTTAATATGTCCATTGACCTCCAAAAAATCCTAATTTTAGTGTCATTGAGTTCAGGGTTTCATTCTAGACATTTCAGTACCCACAAACTAAAATTTCAGTATTAATGGGTATACTCCTTATGTGTTAACTTTCAACTATCATATAATTTCCTATGGTCCACGATGGTACAAATAATTTACATATTTGTATTTTACTTGTAAATCTGAATACAATGATATATATATTGTATAGTTTCATTTTTAGAAAAAATATGCCCTAATTTTTAGGTCGTACAATAAATTAATGTATTTATTGAAACTGTACTATAAAACTGAAATTTATAATTTCTATAATAATTCAGAATTAAAAAGGAGGTAAAAATAATTTACCCGAAATGTCGGATCTTCAAAGTGGGCAACTTCTCTTTTCTTTCTTTGTTTCTTTTTCCTTTTCTTTTTCTCCATTTTTTTCTTTTTCTTTTCTTTTTGTTTTCTTTTCCTTTTTCTCTCTTTTTTCTCTCTTCTTTTTCTCCTTTTTCTTTCTTTGATTCTCGGATGGACTATGAGAGCAAATGAGAGAGTGAATTAAGAAAATAAAATGAGAGAATGACTTTATATAGGGAAGGATTGAGTGGGTCCCATGCGACATTAATGCTCAAGATAAGTTTTAATTCATCTTATCACATTAGTCATCAAATGCATCTTTATTTTGTGACTCGTCAAGGCCATTATCTTCTTTAATATATATATATATATATATATATATATATATATATATATATATATATATATATTATTCTTTTCATTATCTTTACACCTCATCATTCTCATCCAATAACTAATAATGATTTTGATTTGATTTGATTTTTCTTCAAACAAATCACTCTTATTCAATATTTCTACTTGATTAATTAATTATTATTATTATCATCATTTTTTCATTTCCAACCAAGCATATATATATATATATATATATATATATTGTATCATCATCATATATATACTTTTCTATTTAATGTAAATATACCCCTCTCTATATATATTCATACATAACTATATGTATACATATATATACTTGAATTAAATGATTGGATTCATCATTTTCATTTTAATATTCACATTAATTAATTTTATTTTCAAAAATCACATTTTACCATTTAATTCATACATTAAATTATACAATACCCGTAAAATCATGTATTTTTATTTTATAATCCATTAATTAATACATCAAAATACATGTTGAGCCCATTGACTCAATTTCTTGAAAATACGGGTCGTTACAAGCGTACTCATCGAATACCTTAACCCCGATGCTCAACCCTCAAGTGTCGTGACTTGAGCGGGTTCTGAGGTTAGGCGCACTTATCATATGCCCTAACCCTGACATTCAGCCCTCGAGTCTAATATCAATCACATCATATATCTTGACCCCGACGCTTGAGCCTCAAGCCTATGGTCTCATAACCCATGTACATCTACACATCTTAAAACAATCAGATGTATCTTAGTCTCATGAAACCATTTAAACCATGCAATTTCACACAAGTTTTTATGCAAGGAACACAAGTTATAGAAAATAACTGAATTAAGCTACTCACCTTGGGTCCCGTGCACCAATGTCCCATTGACATTTAGCCCAATCCTCTGATATATGCTCAAATCTGTGTTATTTTAGACTCAGTTTTAGTTCCTCTATGAAATATTACTTAAATTCAGTCCTCCTATCTCTAATTGATTTTAATCAACCCTAATTCGGCTCGCTCAAATTTGGTCAACTAGTCAAACTTGGTCAATTTTGGTCAGCTTAGTCAAAATTGGTCAGCTTAGTCAAAATTGGTCAATTTAGGTTAAATTGGGTAAATATGAGCCTATTTGGTCAAAGTCCCTGATTTTCAATAATTAGTCAAATTTCAAGCTTTTTAGTTTAATTCGTAGCAAATTTGTCAATTTTTTTTGTAGTCGATCCGTAAGTCGGATTTGCGCGAGACTTTTCAAATATGATCTACACTTCTTAAAGAGTTACCAGAATTTTATTTTATGATTTTACGGAGCAGAGCAAATGGGGGTGCGCTGGACCAACGTTAGTGTTAGTGGTGGCAGAGTTGCAATAGACTAGTGTTAACGTTAGTGGCGTTAGTAACGTCTTTGCAGTTGTAATGGTGTTAGCGACAGTGATAACAACGTGGGGGTTACAATGGCAGTGGCGATGGAGCAACGAATAGGCAAATGAGGAAGTGGAAACAATACGCCTTGAAGATCAAGACCTTCAAGATCAATGATAGAAACAAGGAAATGGAAGAAATTGTTCTCTAGACAAAGAGAATATTGTAGAACAGAATGAACATCAGGGATTGAGTCGCGGACGAATTGAATGTCCGGAGTGATAGTTATATTAACAAGTGAGGGATTGCAAACAGGGAGATAGCAGATGGAGGTTGCAGTGGCAAGGCAACAGACAAGGGCAATTTGCTACGACAATGATGTTGATTGGCAAAAACAGGGCAAAACAGCAATGATGAACGAACAACAACAGAAACAACCCAAATGTGCCAAGAAACTTGAGAAAGCATAGTAGTAGAACTCAAAGAATGTGAAGATGGAGCACCAGTGTCGGCCGGCTATGGGTGCCTAGAAACCAAGAGAGGAAAAAAATACTAGTACATTAAGATCGGCCTTGATACCATGAAATGAATTGAATAGATTATTTATTATTGAAATTACAAAATATATTTGCATGTACTCCTAATAATATAAATAGTAACTTATATATAAAAATATAAACATGAAAATGTCTAATATGAAAGTATAAAATAAGATATTATAAATACAATAAATTCTAATACATACATATATATATATATATATATATATATATATATACAGAGAGAGAGAGTATAATATATTATCATTTTATGTATATGTGTAATAATATATAATATATTATAATATTTATCTATATAGTAACACAAAGACAAATACTAACATATCTTGCACTTAGCTTTCAATCACTCAAAACACTATGAGTTCATCCTGCAATTTCCACACTTTCACACATCATTGCATCGACTTACACTTATCACACATTAGACCCTCTAAGGGCATCTCTAACCCAAACTTTATTTTGAAGTTAATTTAACACTAAATAATAATTTCTTCTTTATCTCATTACTCTCTTTTTTACTCTAAAAAAATATTCTTTTTTATCTCCTTTTTATTTTTTTATTATTTTTAAAAAATTTATTTTTATACATAAATTTTATTTTATATATTTATTATGTTTAATTATTAATAAATAAATAAATAATAAATAATATATTACAAAAATTACAAATTATCTTATTATATTATAATTAATTAAATTTAATTAAAAATATCAAATTTAGATATTAAAGACATTAAAACATATTTATTTTAAAAAATAAAGAATAAAAATAGTTCTTAATATAAAAATAAATAAGATAACTAAAAATTTGAAAATAATTAAATTTGTAATTTAATAAATATAAATTTAATAATAAATTTTTAATTAAAATTATAATTAAAATAAAAAATTTTTAAAAAGTAATACACCCAACCCAGCACTGAAAACCTCCTTCCCAGGTCCCAGTGCGGCTATTTTGGCACTGGGTTAGTCCCAGTGCTGCTATTGGGTTGGAGAAGTCCTAGTACCAATCATTGCACCTAGCTTTCAATCACTCAAAACGCGACGAGTTCATCCTGCAATTTCCACAAATCACTACAACGACTTACACCTACCAAACATGACCCTCTAAGACGAGTCAAGCCAACGACTAGTCATCATTAAAATCACTTAAGGAATAGAAAAATACTATATAGCTTGCACCTTGCTAGCTTTCAATCACAAAAAATGCCATGAGATCACTCTGCAATTTCCATACTTCACTGCTACAACTCATCATCATTTTTCTAGCCTCGTTTACACTGTTCTCCTCTGCTATCCGCCACCCATTAGACCCTCTAACCCCATCTGAGCTCACCCAAGTCCGAGCTATTATCAAAGGGTCTCATCCAAATGGCTCCACCCCTAACCTCACCTTCCACTATGTTGTCCTGGACGACCCTCCCAAACCAACCATCCTCTCGTGGCTCTCCTCACCAACCCAACTCCAGCACCGGCGGGCCTTCGCCATCGTCCGCTTCCACCAGCGAACCCACGAAATCGTCGTCGACTTAACCACCAACTCCATCGTCTCCAACCGAGTTTACGCCGGTCCTGCCTACCCTACTTTCACTGCAGAAGAACAAGTGGCAGCAATGAAACTGCCGCTCACGTACGCGCCGTTCATGGCGTCCATCAGCAAGAGAGGGCTCAAGTTGGACCAGGTCACGTGCGAGACGTTTTCTGTCGGATGGTTTGGTGACACGAAGAAGAGCCAGCACAAGAGGGAGTTGAAGCTTCTTTGCTTTTACTTGGACGGAACCGTTAACCTGTACGTTAGACCACTAGAGGGGATAACGGTTGTAGTCGATTTGGACGTTATGGAGGTCAGTAGATATTACGATAGGTTCACGGTTCCGGTCCCAAAAGTTGACGGAACAGAGTACCGGTCGTCGGAGCTTGCACCGCCTCTAGGACCAACGTCTAACGGCGTCACCGTCATCCAGCCGGACGGTCCCGGATTTGAGGTCCATGGACACAACATCAGGTATTTTTAAGAGTTTGTACATATTTGAAATTTGAAAAATAAATTTTCTTATTATAAGATTGAAAAAGTAATTTTTTCAATAATTATTTTTCAGTTCTTTTCTATACCCTACAATATAATCTTTTTTTTAAAAAATTTCTAATTTACTCTCTTAATTTTTAAATTTGACTTTTAATTATTTTTATTAATATTTTAAAATAATTTTAATAATCTAATTATGTTAAAATGTATGTAATTTTACTTTAATAAAAATATTTTATTTAAATTAAATTTTCAGTAAAAAATCATATGTAACACGTACAAAAATATTAATATATATAAAAGGGATTTTTAAAGATGAGATATTAATATTTTTTGTAGGAAGGTCTTATAATTTATAAAATTAGAACAAAGGTCTTGATTAAATGAAATTTTTAGTAAAATGGTTTTTCCTAGTAGCTATTTGGTGACTTGTTTCACTGAGCAGGTAGATGTACATTGATGTACAATCTTAACAATCCGTGCACTAGGGGTAAATTAGTCATACTCCTGTATCAAGCTTCGTTACATTAAATTTAGTGGGTTGTTGATGGCTTTGTTTATATATATATAACAATCTCTTAGCTTAGCTAGTCAACGTAGTATAATACTAAAATAATTAGTGTAGTTGAATTTTTTTTTTTAAGAAAAAAACCCAACTAATCAATTTATTTATTTTTTCTTATAAATAATCTCACATTTATGTACTCATTCTAAATTGTGGGAAGTGACGTCTATATAGTTGACCTTGTTGAGATTTTAAATAGTGACGGCAACTGCCTGTGATATTTTACAAAAATTCTTATAAAAAATTAATATAATTATAAAACTCGCATCACTACATATTTAGGGTCGGCCGTGTGCAGAGACCAAAGGGTGATGTAATCATATTTTTTTTTCAATTTGAAAAAAAAAATAAAATGCATCTATTGTAAGGATATTAGTTATGCAAACAATAAAGCGTTGAGGTGGTGCTCAATAAAACACTATCTTATCAAGTAAAATGTTGAGTACTTAATGCAGATTGAGCGTTTAAAATTTATTTTTAATTTAAAAATTTTTTTTTAATAAAAAATGAGTTGACGTTTGAACAATGAGTTGGCGTCGCTCATTGCCCAAGCGCCTAAGGGATGCTCTAAGAACAAAGAGACGTATACAAAGGAAATGATATGACAATTGAAAAAGTTAAATATTAACTTTATTTTATATATATATATATATATATATAAATAACTTATAAAATAATAATTTTCATTTCTTTATTTTTAAGGTCTTAAGTTATTATTTTGTCGTAAGCACTATACTTGAGAGTTTTGAGGTGCATTTCTATACTTGAAAACCAAATTAATCTCAAGTTTTTTTTTTTTTCTTCCCTTATCGTGTCTGATCAGGTGGGCGAACTGGAACTTCCACCTGAGCTTTGACGTCCGAGCTGGTCCTGTTATTTCTTTAGCATCTATATTTGACGTCGAGAAACAGGAGTTCCGGCGAGTTCTCTACCGGGCATTTGTATCTGAACTCTTCGTGCCTTACATGGACACAACTGAAGAGTGGTACTACAAGACCTTCTTTGATGCTGGTGAGTTTGGTTTAGGCCTCTCTGCACTCCCTCTTGAGCCCTTAACAGACTGCCCGGCCAACGCTGTTTTCATGGACGCTTACTACGCCGGACAGGATGGCCAGCCCGTCAAGGCCTCCAACGTCTTTTGCTTGTTTGAACGCTATGCCGGTGATGTCATGTGGCGACACTCGGAGATTGGTATTCCGGGCAGATTTGTGAGTGGTTTTTCTCCTAAATTTTCACTGATGATGATTATTTAAATGAGAACTCATAAAGAAATTTCATTAATCAATAGTATTTTAACTATTGCTAGCAAATTGTGTGGTTTTTGTTCACTTACATAAGTTTTGTGCAGATAAGAGAAGTTAGACCAGAGATAAGCTTGGTTGTGAGGATGGTTTCAACTGTAGGAAACTATGACTACATCATTGATTGGGAATTCAAGCAGAGTGGATCCATCAAAGCTCAGGTATATAAGCACGGGGATGAAAATCTTTATACATAATGCTCCAAAAAACTAAAATAATAATGCTAATTAATTAAGGGTGATCACATCATTTAGAGACATACTTATTGAGACCCTTGGATAATTCATCCAATCCTACGTTAGGATCTAATGAACGTAAATGGATGGCCTTACAAATTAATGATCTCTTAGTTAATTGGTGACCAAAGATCAAATTTCCCTAATAAAAATGTATAACTAAGATGACCAAAGATCAAATTTCCCTAATAAAAATGTATTATTGCTATGGGCCCATTTTTACAGTGAGGTGTGTTGTAGGGTCATTGGCTCTATGGATTCCTTTGGTAGGTAGGATAGAATAAAATTATTTTTATGAGATAAGATGGAATGAGATAGAATTGAATATGATAAATTAGAAGAATTTTTTTTTTTAATAAAAGTAAAAAAAAAATTGGTGGCATTATGTGGTGGATTTAGATAATTTTTTCCCTATTTTACGTTACACTTAAACATAGAATTAAGATTAAAATTAATTTTATTTCATCTTAATTTTAGGTACCAAACAACCCCATGCATTAAATGTTAGAGATGGTGCATAAAAATATTTTTTCGACGGTTTGATCCTTTTGTTACATTTTTAACATATTAAACTCTTATTTATTAAATTATTTTTTTAATGATTCATAATCTATTATATTATATGACATAAAATCTATAATAACATTAATTTATTATTTAAACTATTAAAAATTTATATTTTATAATACATATAATTTAAATTATTCATACTTAGTAAAATTATATGTAATTATTTAAGTTTTTAAAAAAAAATATTTTTATTTTAAAAATTATTTACTTGTTTATTTTAAAATATTATTTTTTAAAATATATTATTTATTTAAAATTTAAAATATAATCTCTGAAATATTTAAATAATTAATTAAAAAATAAAAAACAAAAGTGAAACTGTGTCACACTGCAGTATGTCACAGTTTCCAAAAAATAAAATATAAAAGTATAGAGGCGCTGAGCATTTTGTCCAAACGCCTGTCTGACCAACTCGGTAGACGCTAAACTGAAACATGTCCTTAAATCATTTTTTAAAGTTAGATTGTGGGCGACGAATTTTGGCTTGTAGCATTACCTCTAATAGATTTACCAAAAAAAAAAAAAAAAAATCTTTCAGGTAGCATTAACAGGTATCCTGGAAGTGAAGGGCACAGCATACACTCACAGAGATCAAATAAAGGAAGAACCCTACGGCACTCTTCTAGCAGAAAACACACTGGGCATATACCATGACCATTTCCTATGTTACCACCTTGATCTTGACATTGATGGTGAATCAAACTCTTTTGTGAAAAACAAGCTGGTCACCAAGAAAGTCCAAGGTGGATCTTCTTTAAGAAAGAGCTACTGGGCAGTTGTTAAAGAAACTGCAAAAACTGAATCAGAAGCAAGAGTTAGAACGTCGTCGTCGTCTTCAACAGCTGAGCTTGTTGTGGTGAACCCTAACAAGAAGACTAAAGTTGGGAACGTTGTTGGGTACCGTCTGATCCCTGGATCAATGGTGAGCCCATTGTTATCCGACGATGATTACCCTCAGATTCGTGGGGCGTTCACTGATTTTGATGTGTGGGTCACACCTTACAACAAGTCTGAAAAGTGGGTCGCTGGGTTGTATGCAGATCAGAGCAGAGGAGATGACACCATTGCTGTTTGGACTAAGAGGTATAATTAAATAATTTGGACCATCCTATACCAAAAAAACAGGAGGCTGATGTGATAACTCACTGCATCACCACACATATACGAAAATAGGACCCAAAAAAAAAAAAAAATTAAAGAATAATTTTGAATTATTTGAAAATTAGGGTTTTGTTACTTGTTGGTTTGGGTGCAGGAACAGGGAGATAGAGAACAAGGACATTGTATTATGGTACACGGTGGGGTTTCATCACGTGCCTTGCCAAGAAGATTTTCCAGTGATGCCTGCTCTTAGCGGAGGATTTGAGCTTCGGCCAACCAATTTCTTCGACGCTAACCCTGTTCTCAAAACCAGGGTTCCTAAGCCCACGCCACAGAATTGTACTTCCCCTCACACATAGAATGCGTAATACCATTTAATACTATAGGTGTGTTTGTGCATTCAGTCTTCTGCACGAAATAAATCTAAATATATATTTTTATAAATGTGCATAATTTTATAAATATTTATATAGATGTTGTATTGTCTACTACATGTATTAAGGCCCGCCCTTAAATGATTTTCTTAGTGGAAAAATTTTTGAGACAGTTCGATTTATATGTAAGTAAATTACATTTGCAAATTTTCTATTAATTAAAGTAGTTGTCCAATAAAAAATTATAATTTGTAATTTAAAATAGAATAATGAAATTCATTTTACATTTTCATAATTATATAATCATCATCTGATTTTTTATATTAAAATACCTAAGGAATTAAAAAAAAAATGTAATTTGATTCATTTATCAGTACTGTTATAAAATAATAAGTAGTATGGATATTGGGTTATTTATATATGTATGCATCAAATGAACTATAATAAAGGGAATACCGAATATTATATTTGTTGTTGAGAAAATACCACCTATGTATAAGATATCTAATCAAGGCACATAGATTAATACATATGAATAATAATAAAAAAAAAGCTATGTAAACGGATTAATTTTTTTTAAAAAAAACAACATTCTAATATTAAAACTTCAAACTTAACAAAATTTTGCAATTATCATCTATAGCATGCTGCCTCCTGAAAGTCGTCTTTGAAGGCATGATCATGATTTAACATTATTTTTAAAACATCAATAGGACAACTCGTGAGAACTGGACAGTATTAAATCTTATTTTAACTACATCTCCATGGTGATGTATTAAATCTTAATGCCTCTCGCATTAAGGGATAGCAAACAATTACGAATGCACTGTGTTCAGCCTTTCAATCTAGGGATAATATCCACAATGATAGGAAATGATTGGTTATTGCTCTATTATCATTAAAAGACATGTCCCATGGAACAAACATGGTATCGACATTTCAATAAGTTATTCCATATCATGATCCTGTGCATCGTTATAGATTTGCTTAATTAACCATTATAAACACATGCTTCCAATCAATCACACTATATACAAGGCCACCATCATGATCCTAAATACATAGTGTAACATTGTAGTACCCATACATAGAATATTAAAAGACCAAGATATTTCATAAGGCAGAACAAACTTGCGAATATCGAGCCATTTGGCAAGGCAAACCTGAGGGATGTCACCCTAAGGTGGGGAGCTCCCTAAACTGGATAGGTAGGGGGAGCTCCTTGTTTGTAAAGGATTTCAATTGCTATACCAAAATAATATAGGGGGAGCTCCCTAAAGCCAAGAGATGACCACTGTGCATACTCTTCTCACCGACCATTGGCTTTGTATGTAAAGAATGTCTTTTTACATGAGAATCTCAAAAAAAAAATTTATATAATACTTTCTTTAAGTATTGCTCATAATCTTGGGGATGCATTATATATAAACTCAAGAAAGCATTATATGGCCTCATACAGGCTTCTAAAGCTTGGTTTAAGAAGTTTTCTATAATAATTACCCCCTTTTCACTTTAACTTCAGTCTATTAGATTATACTTTGTTTGTGCACTCTACATCTACACGTTGGATTTTTCTACTTTTATATGTTGATGATATGCTTATTACTAGTGATGATTTAGATAGAATTATTGAACTAATATTGGCATTGGCTCGTCATTTTAAGATGGACATCGGCTCTCTCATATCTTCTTAGACATTGAAGTTGTTTGTTCTCCTAAGGTTTTCTTCTTTCTCAATCTAAACATATTGTTGATGTTATAACTACTCATAATTTTTATGACATGTAGACATGACATATGTGTGTATAAGCATGTATTATAAATGTACATATAAGTTAAAATAATGTCATGTGGAAAAAAATGCAATTTATAAAGTGGGTTAGGAAAAAATAAGTAAATAAATAAATTTGGGCGATTTAATAATAATAATAATAATAATAATAATAATAATAATATTATTATTATTATTATTATTATTATTATAGAATTATGAATTATGAATATAGATATTATAAATGGGTATATATTATGAGATTATATAAATTGGTATATAATATATTATATGAGAAGGAATTTTGGTAAATAAATAATGAGCAATTATGTGATGGGTCATTATATTGTAATAATATATATTGTGGGTTGAGAAGGAAAAATTAAAGAGATGAAGATGTTGAGTCATTAAGTTAACAAGGGCATTGGAAAAGACAAAATAAAGAAAAAGCGGTGTGATTTTGGGCAACATGTAGGGGTGGCAATTTGTGACACGACACGATAATCCAACCTGAACACGATACGAAGTTAGCGGATTTGGGTTTAGCATAAACAGGTTTGGGTCTAAACGGGTCGAACACGATTAAACACGACTAAAAACGGGTCATAAGTAAGTTAACTTGTTAAACCTGAAACTGACACATTTAATATAAATATATATATATATATATATATATATA
>JAJIYU010008993.1:0-17415 GCA_030144865.1 Tinospora cordifolia | reverse complement strand
AATTAATTGATTAATTGGTGTAGAAGTAAATATATTTATGTACATGTACATTAATTAATTATGATTAGTATAGGTATTAATACAGTAGGATTAATAGTAATATATGAAAAATGAAGCAATATAATATATATAGGATTAATTTATAGTAATATATATTAATATATAGTAATTGATTAATTAATTTTATTGATTGGTACATGTATTAATTAATAATAGTAATTTATGCCAATATGTAATATTTTTTAATACAATAAATAATATTATAAAGTATTGAATATATATGGTAATCTATAGATGTATGAAAAAAAAAGAAAAAAAAAAATATATATATATATATATAACTTGAAAAAAAAATAGGTGGAATGGCACATGGGCCCAAGACCCATGCGCCGCATGCAGACCCGCCCTTGCAAGCCCATGCGCGCCTTTGTTTTAAAAAAATTAAATTAAATTACGAAAAATAAAAAAATCACGAAAAATATCCAAAAAATTCCGGAAAAAAATTACCAAAAAAACCATAATCTTTAATCCTAAAACCCTAGTCGCCAAGATCTAACAAAAATGAAAATTGTCTAATTTAAGAAGGCCAAAAAAGGATGGAATTGACCCCTAGAGACTCTATATAAACCCCCTCTCCCCCCTCATTTCATTCATTCCAAAGCAAGAGTTGAAATTCCTCTTGCTCTCTCTTTGCCTCCTTCTTGGCGACCTTAGTCCTCTTTTTTTTCTTTTCTTGAGCTATTCTAAATAGCTTGCGAGGTAGTAGCAATGAAGTGCTACAAAAAATTTTAGGAAGCGATCTCGAGGTGAATTTATTTCCTTTCTTTTAATTTATTATTTTGATTTAAATAATGCTTGCTTGTTTTATTAGTTTGATTTTATTCTTGTACTTTGTATTTATACTATTCGATTATTATATTGCTTATGACCAAGAGAGTATGTTCTGTAATTGCGTCTTATACGATCTTCTACATCAGAAATCAAAAGTCAATATGAATGTTATATTGTTGAAACTATTATTCATCAATATACTGTTTATGACCAAGAGAGTATGCTCTGTAGTTACGTCTTGTACGATCTACTACATTAGAAATCGAAAGCCAATGTTTCGTGAATGCGAATGTTATATTATTGGAATATTTAAATATTGTTTGAATATTTATTTATATGGCTCCTATATATAAAAATAAGATTAAATAAGATTTCAACCATGAATCGGTACATGAGACTTTCTGTGTTTCATGTAGAATTAGAACTAGTTGTCAATACTGACACCAGAATGGAATGAGTTTCAGGAATGATCCCACTAGAGATGGGTTTGAGTTTCAGAATTGATCTCTCTCCTTAGGTCTGGAGCATAGAGGTTATCCTCGTTCGGTCTAAATTACGACTAAAACAAGATATTGTTTGAATCGATTTAATCCCTGAAAGTGTTTGATATGCTTATATTATTTGGTTGAAATAATGAATTAAATAGATGGAATGATTCACTGGGCTTTTTAGCTCACCCCCTATTTTTCACATTTCACAAAATTAATTTATCAGCTCACGTGGGAGATTTTTTTATTAAGAAATTTCTTTATTTCATTATAGGGCATGTGGGCCCAAACAAAATCATTTTTTCTTAGGTTTGAATTTATTTTCTCTGTAATGGATCATTGTATACAAAATCTTAGAATAATAAATAAAAAAAATTTATTTGTTTATAATGCCATGAATTATTTTGTACATAGACTATTATATACAGAAAACTCATGGATTTAGGTTTAAGAAGAAGAAAATGTAGCACGGGCTCGTCTTCCAGGCGGCCAAAGATTATTGATTGAAAAAAATTAGATCGTCAGATAACGTGAATGATGGGGCTCGGGAGGTGGGGTGTTACAAGCCCAAACAAGTATTCTGTTCTTGCACATTTTCAGTTTCTAACCTATGTTGTAAAGTTTTATGCATTTGATCTACTGTGTCACCCTTGGCTACACCCACCTTTCTCCCTAAGGTCCCTTCCCTAGACTCAAGGTTTCAATCTGGCTGAACTAACAACCACTGTCTGGTCAAGGTACCATCTTTGACATCTTTTTCGACTTCTATTCAATTTCTTATGTTTGATTTTCTACCTTCTAATTTTTTTTTATAGAAAGTAAGAGTGTTCTTCAACTTCGACTACTCGTATAAGTTAGTGGGACAACCTCCAGATCGGGCGGCAAGATCGAAGTCTGCTTAGCAACCGCCTTTCTCGGGCGGAATAACTCACCTCCCTTTCAATGTTTAGCTTTACTTAGGACAAGACTTACCCACTATCAGTTCAATTTGTAGTCTTTGTATCCAAACATAACATTTTAAAATATATCTTTCCTTTTATAAAACACTTTTCAAAATAATTTTCAATTTCAAAAATAGAAGGCAGGGCATTCTAATTTCAACTCAAAACACAGGTCACACCTAGTTGAGTTATTGCTTTCTAAATTTGATACCACCATTGGTATAAGATTAAACTTTCTAATTCTAGCCCAACAACTAATGTCTAGGCTTGACTTTTTAATTCTTGTCCAGCAACTAATGCCTAGGCTCTGATATTGCACTTGCAACACCCCAACCTCTGAGACTTTCAATTGGACTTAACCACAAGGCAGGCTGCGCCGGTGTTACTTTACAATTATATAACTTGACTTTCTATTTCAATTATCTTAAGCCTTAATAGTATTTTAAGGGTACTCAACTCAAATTTAGGAATCAAATTAAATAAGACAATAATGCAAGAGATAAAAGAAATTCATAAACTTTATTAATTTAATAAAGTGGAGTACATAACTCAATCTTCAAAAGAAACCATTACAGTGGAATATTTAAAACTTGGGCAACATGCTCTTACATCATAATTAAAAACTTTCTAAAATTAAAAAAAAAACTTAACTAATGTTCTTAGTCTTCATGCAAGTCAATTTCCTAAAAAATGTGAGAGGAAGGGTGAGCACATAGCCCCAGTGGATTTCTTTCAAACAAATGAATTACTAATTTAGAATAACAACACATCCAAATTCAAGTACTTATAAATCATTAGGCATTTCAAATAATATTTTGTTTAAAGTTGTAAATTTGACTGAAAGGGTTTCAAAGCCATTGATGTTGTTTATCAAAATAGTTCCCTTGAGTGAAAAGACATTCCTTATGCCAAGTTTCATTGGACTTAGGGCCCAATCCATATTTTAAGTATTTTGGGACATCACCCATGTGAACTAATTACATGTAAAGAACACCCACAGTGACCCTCATGTTCACTGTGATAGTACGTGGTTCACGATCTCCAAAATCTTTTATTTAATCTCATACTTATGAATCATAAATAAAATAATCTAGCATGTTTAGCACATAAACATTCAAAGCATGAAAATAAACACATACCATGCACCATACTTTAAAACAAACCTAAACATACATAATCTAAGCATGGCATGGTTTCATGATCAACTAAACATGACATACATGTTAAACTGAAAATTTAATCATGCTTATCATACTAAACTGAAGTCAAGCATACATGAACATGATATTAAATTAAATTAGTAAGATAGAGGTTTTAGAAATTACATCCACCTTAGTTCTCAAAATAATTGTACGCTTCTAAAATCCAGTAGAACTCTATTACTCTAAGATTTTCAAACACTCAAGAACAGCTAAAGATTACTCAAGAACTGAGAGGATTGCTAAGAAGAGGGCTAGAGAAAATCAAAAGGAAAATGTCAACTCTTGTTTTGAGATGAGGAGAATGAGAGCACTAAGGGGTTCATATAGAGTTCCCATGAGCAAGGAATGACAAGTTGCTCATTGGAAACTTTCCTTTCACGAGGATCATCCCTCTTAGCCTCGGAGTAGTTATGGATCAACGGTGTAGATTGGAGAGCACACGAATTGAAAACTTTCCTCTTGAGCATACAGATCGTCCTTCTTAGCCCTCAGATTAGTTTTGGATCAACGGTATAAATTGGAGAGCACACAGATTGAAAACTTTCCTCTTGAGCACACAGATTGTCCTTCTTAGCCCTCGAATTAGTTTTGGATCAACGATGCATATTGGAGAGCACACGGATTGAATAGTTTTGGGCACTTGAACTATCATTTGACCACTAAAATGATCTTTTGATACAATTGAAGAGAATCATTTCATTTCATCTTGTATAATTTTTTTTTAGGGTATTACACCCTATATGTGCATCATAGATTATGGTCACTAAAGTGTCATGAGAGTGCGCCAAAGACTTGGAGGAAATAGTAAAGTGTTTTCTAAGGCCTTAAGATAGTCCTTAGTCAATAGAACATTAGGAAAAACTCTTCTAATATACTTGAAAATATTATTCTTTATATATATTTGACTTTGACGATTGGATTTTTCCCACCGTTCTCATTCTCTTTTAGCCTCTAGACTACTAGTAATAGTAGGTTGAGGTGGTTTAGCTATGTTAAAGGCTAAGTCTAAGTGTCCTAGTCTCAAATTAAATAACACTATGTCCTTCCAATATGAGAAATTAGACCCAATTGAGGTCTTCACACATGATAATAAACCACATGTATAAATAATAACATGTAATTAACATCACGTACATGTATAAATAATAACAAATAATAAACATAAAGTACGATAAATAATCAGACCATAAAAGTAAACGATTTAATTGATAAGAAAGTTAACTAAATTTTTCATAATTAATTAACATGTCTCCAACAATTAACTCTAAAATGGATCAGCATCACATAAAATAATTTGTCATTTGTGTCAAGATTACAGTTATGCTAGTCTTCCACTAGTGAAAATATTATTTACTAATTAGGGCTAATTAATCATACAAGACATAATTATAAATTTAGTCATTTGGGAGAAAGACAATAACTATGACAAGTTTATTAGTTACTCAAATATATTTACTTGGACAAACTCAATGATCTACGTTTAGGTTTGGCCATTGTTTATCTTTGTAAACACCAACATAATCATTTTTTTAATAAATTGTTGCAACTCAATTATTATTGAAATTCTATTGACTTAGACACTTTAGTGAAGATTAATCAATAATTTCAATAATAGTATTGCTTTGGATTATGGTGATTCAATTCTCCCATATGAATCATAAAAGACCATGCATATTATCATGCTTAAATTTTTAACATCAAACAATAACATATGAAGCGTAAATATGAATGATGAGATCATAAATTAAGTAGGAATGATCATATAATGTAAATGAAACCTTATGTAACAACATTTTAATAATGCCCACATAAAATATATGATGTTCATAAATAACAGCCCATGCATAATGGATAAAACTTAGCCCATTTATTCATTTCGAAGTAATAGTAGAGACATAATCTCAACAACTGAGTAAATATACTATATCCATCATTGTCACATTATGCATGTATTACTAACATGCTGAAAATGGTGTTCAAGTAATTGAATGAAAATGAGAAGAACTATTCCTCTAGTAAGTCATATGTAACAAAGTAATCATAACAAATAAAAAAACACATGTCAATAAATATATAAACACCAATGAGCAAATTATCATATATATATATATATATATATATTATAAGAAGTGAAAGGTTAGAATCTATACCTTTTAATTTTTGAAAAGTTGAGAGTTCTTTCCTTCAAACCTTTAGTGGTCAAACTCATAAGAGATTTTAGTTACCAAAATATTCTTAAATAAAATCATAATATATAACAACAACAATGGTATAAAAAATGGACTCATGCTTAAAATTTATCTCATCTCTTTTGCTACCAAACATGAAAATAAGATTAATTTTAATCTTATTCTATGTTATTCTAATTGCAAAAAGTACTCCATGTGCAATAATCAATTGTGATACTAATTGATGTGATTTAGGACCGTAACACTTTATATAAAATTCTTGCTGGTTGATACTTTCCAATGATTCTTAAAATAAATAAATAAATAAATAAATCACTTTTTGAGTCTTTGCTGGTGGTTTTTTTTAAAAGAAACATAAAAAAAAAAAATAGAATATTTATTAAAAATACTAAATCAAATATCAAATACAATCCTCCCCTTCAACACACACACACATGTATTGATTATTTAAATAATATGTTCTGATATTAAATCATGTTTAAAGACAATCTACACATTAAATTAGGGAGTCATGATTTATACTTTTGTCATGTTTTTATATTATAATTAGAAATTTAAATTTGACTTATGTAAATAAGGTTTAATAAGTAAGTTAAATAATTTTACTTATTTATAAAGTTTAAAGCATAAACATGTTAATCGTAACCCATTTAAAAATATAAATTTAAAATTAATATATAAATAAAAGTAAATTATAATTGTAAAACTTTATAAAAATAATTTTTTTTATATAGTTACTATGGCACATTATATGAAACATTAAAAGAATTTCTAAAACAAATTTTTATATAAAATATAGCTGTGTTAAATATGCCAAATTTACATTATTCTACCTAATTAAAGTGCATGTGTCGGGTAATTACAAATGGTTTTATGCTGTAAAGCTCACTTCAACCTTTTTTTTTTTTTTTTTTTTAAAGGATTATTAGAAAAATTATTCCAGTGACAATTTGAAGGGCGAAGGAAGGGAAAGCTGTTTCCCCGCCCGAACACCGAGCTCAGTCCCTTCAAAACCTGGACAACGAAGTAGAGAACAGGACGAAAAGAGCAGGAAAAATGGAAGACCAAGAAGAAGAAATAGTAGATGCGGAGATTTTCGAACCCTTTGAGCTGTGTTTCTCAGATCTTGTAATGCTGTCGTCCTCTAGGGCTAAACCTTCATCATCTTCGGAGAAAGAGACGCAGAGGTTAGAATCTATCGCCGCAACTCTAATGGAAAACCTAGGGCCTTCAGGGCCCGGTCTTCTACTCATCAGTGGCGTCCCTAAAGCCTCCAACCTCCGTCGAGCTCTCCTACCACTCGCTCGGAAGCTCGCGCTTCTCAGTAACGAACACAGACGACGGATTCTCAAGGTAATTCATCGTTACTTATCAAAATGATTTCTTTTCTCCAATACTGCCTTGATATTGACTAGGTGTTTCTTAAAGCTAAATGCGGGAATTAGAAAATATAGTTTTGATACAAAAGATGAAGAAACGATTCAAAAGTTAACACAGTTATAAATTATTTTCCTTTCCTTCACTGAAATTTATAATCAAGTCCAACTGAAATTTTGAATGCACTAGAAAAGATGCGTCTTCATTCATTTCTTTCTGGACCTCTCAGGAGCACAGCTTGGGCAGTGATGTTCCTCTCAAGAATCCGGACCGAAATGTGTCATCATTTGCGTTGCAACTGAAATATTTGCAGGACCCAAGCTCTGTAATGACTTTGGGTGAATCGGTCAATGATTTGAAGGAAAATCTTGAGATGTATGACAATCTAGGTGCGGAGTCCTTGCAAGAAGTTAGGGATGATGAATTTAAGAATCTTGAAAAGGCTTTTAGGGAGCTAGGTTTGTGCATGATGGAGGTTGGTCTTCTTCTTGCACAAGTGTGTGACAGGGTAATTGGTGGGCAAGAGCTTGAACAAAGCATATTGGGCTCATGCACTGCAAAAGGGCGACTAATTCACTATCACTCAACCCAAGATAACCTCATCCTAAAGGAAGCCAGCAAAGCAAAAAGTTCTGCTAAGAGATTAAAAAACCATCAGCCTTCAATTTTTTGTGCATCGAGAGGAGTTTCAGACATTAATGATCAGTATGAGGAAACAGCAGTTGAAGGCATAAACCTAGCTACTAGTCAGTATGTGGGCAATTCCTGCAGAACCTCTCTTTCCAACTTGTGGCAACAATGGCATTATGATTATGGAATTTTCACCGTTCTTACTGCTCCTATGTTCATTTCAACATGTTCTCTGCAATCATCAAAGGCAAAAGAAGGGCTTTGGATATCACATGAACAAGAATGCCTTTCCCCTGATGGACACTCTTATTTACAAATATTCGACCCTAACAAGAAAAGTGTACGTATGGTAAGATGTCCTCCTGAAAGTTTGGTTGTTCAAGTAGGAGAATCGGCTGACGTATTATCAAAGGGGAAACTACGTTCCACCCTTCACTCTGTCTGCAGACCTGTAAATCGGGAGTACTTGAGCAGAGAGACTTTTGTTGTTTTTTTGCAACCTGCATGGGACAAAACTATGTGTGTCTCTGATGCTGCTTCTGAAAAGTTGATGCAATATGGGATAAGTTCTAGTGAACATGATGAGGAAATTCAGTCAACAGCTGGGGACATTGCCTGTTCTCTTTCTGAACAACAATCTTGCAAACTCACTGAAATGATTAATAAAATAATTCCACCACTGTCGTCACGCTTGAAGGATGGGATGACATTTGCGGAATTTTCACGGGAAACTACCCGGCAGTACTATGGTAGCAGTGGTGTGCAATCCAAAAGATAAAGAACTTTTGGTTTCAGCTTTGTTTACTAAATCATGGATAAATGTCCCAGAGGAGTTATTATTGATAAGAACACAATGCTTCATACATTTCTTTCGACAAATACAATGGCCTATACATTTCAATAATGAATCCTGATTGTCTAAAGCAGTTGATGCAAGACACAGAAACTTAGAATCACCCAAAGAAAAAAAATCATGAATTTTTAGGAAGGTAGCTTGAAACTGAAATGCTTTCTTTTACTCTGCAAATCAGATAATACCAATTCTGCTTGCTGATCATATGGTTGATTCTTGAATCAGCCGCCTTCTCATTCATTCTACGTCCTTGGTCACACCCACAAACTCTAATTGAATGGTGGAGACTATTATGAAGAGTCAGTACCTATTTTCGTCTGGCTGCAGAAGAGAAAAACAGATAATTAACAGCATCAGACTTTTAGAAGATAGAAGAAGGTAACCTCTGAGTTATTATGTTAATCATCCTGTTGGGTCTGAATATTGGAAACTGATTCTTGCAATTGTCTGTATCATGCTAAATAACTTGCACAAGTTACGAGGGATCATTTTTTGTTAGTCAAGAATTGCACTGAAGTGGTGAATGTTACCCTACCCCGTATGCAACCAGAGATCTGCAATAGTTGGTATTTGTGAGGACTGTACTGGTTGAACCACACTCACTATCCTTCAGGGACACTGTTGACCGGTCAAGCTTGATTGACCATGGATACTGGTAGTTATGAACGGTGGCACCTACGTGTGAAGATGAACGCTGCATCCGAACTGCTCGAGGTATATTCCTTCCTTCTATTGAAGCTCTCCTTCTGCTTGGTTGCCTCTCATATGAATCTGGCCGCTGCTTTGGTGCACTATGTGATCTGACCTTGGCTCGTGATGACTCTGTGTTGGCCATATAATTTGGAAAGAATGGATAGTCATGGGGCATAGAGTCTGCATATTCAGGTCGATGAAAGGCAAAGGGGACTTTTGTGGGGTCTGTTTTGGACACAGCAGAGTAGAACTGGCCCAATTGAGGGCTGCTCTGGGCTGTGCTGTAGTAGTCCTCAAAATGTCCACTGCAAGTTCTTGGGCTCATGTCAGTCAAACCTGATGGTGCAGGTGAGATCTGTTGTAGATGATCTTGTTTTAGATGCGTCTGTTGTTGGCCAGAATAATATGTTGAGAATCTGGGTTCTACTCTTTCAGTTTGTTGATGACTTGTTGAATAGCTATTCCTGGCTTTTGAACTTCCTCTTGAATCTCCAAGATCCATTTCTACAATCTTTATGTTCTCCTCCGTACCCCTATCTGTCTCCTGCATTTCAAGAAAGATTGTGCTATAGATCAGTTCCTGGAAAGACTAATTTTTTTTGACATTTGATTGTAGATCCTAATTCACAAATTTAGATCTTCAGTAATGATTACTGGATTGCTGTATCTTCAAGATTGCAATTGGTGTTGTATCATGTTTTCATATCTTCTGAATTGCTGGTAATTGATTGTGTTGAAAGAATATTTTATATTGAACATGAGATTCTGGCAGGAGAAATATATACTTACATTGTATGTCTGTCTTAAGCTGTGATCATTTAGATATTTTCTATGGGTCGATGGCCTCTGGCTGATGATGAGATTTTCTTCATCCACCGATCGGATCCTCTGAGCTCGTGCTCTTGCCTGCAATGTGACCAATGCCTGCATACAACGAAGGGTTGCAGCAGCCTGTTTCCTGACCAGGTGACCCCTCACTAGTGCCTGCAACTTCACTAATCCTTTTAATGCATAGAGTGCCTTCCTTGCCTGTGATCATATCATAGAAAGGGAACTAATTGTAACTGATTAGTTATTCAACTGCTAAGAAAAGAAAGACTTGTTAATATATACTGTTAGGCATTTTGGGTTGAGATTAATTACCAAATAGGAACGGAAGACCGATTGAATTTTGATAGCAGCGGCTTCTTCAACAGAACTTTGCTTCTCATTGGCAACAGCTGTTAAACGGATAACTGCAGCAGCCGCTTGTGCAGCTGCAATGGCTGCATCAGCAGCAGCAGCAGTGGCAGCTGCCATTGCCATGGCATGTTTCTTCTGTTCATTATCAGAGTCTGCAACGACTTGAGCGGGCGGTAGCGGCAAGGGTGGTGGTGATGGAGTGAGGGCAGCAGAATTGTCTATAGAAATTGAATCGTTACCTGCTGCTGGGCTTGTGTTTGTTGATCTGCGAAAGCTCCATCGTCGCTTCTCTTTAGGAGTAGTGGGTGTAAGTGCAATTGGGGTGGCAGGATTGTTGATAGGAACTGTAGTAGTGGTAGAAGAAGAAGGGTGGTGATTATTGGTACAGGGTGTTGCCTCCTTATCTTTGTCTTTCTCCTTGTCTCTGTCTTTCTTCCCTGTCAGAAAGCTTCTTATCCATTTCCCTGTCTTCCCCATCTATCTCTATCAGGCCCTTCTCCTCTAAAGCCCAAGCAATTAGAGTTAGGCACCGAAACAACAGGAGAAAATAGATAAGAAAGCAACAGTTGCTATATAGAGAGATGTCTTTCAATCACCCATCATCTTCTTCTCTTGTATGAAATGCTAAGCATGTTCATTTTTTGGGGTAGTTATTAAGACAAAAACTTGCATCAGTCTCTGGAATCTTGACTGGGGTTTTTAATTTGGGCTTGCTTGTCTTTCTCAGAGGATGATCTGGAGATGTATGTTTGTTTAATAGTTGCAGGAGTAGGGAAGAAGCAGAGGCGAAATTCCATTCCACCCAAGCCAGCTACTTAAATTTTCCCACCTCTCTCTCTCTCTCTCTCTCTCTCTCTCTCTCTCTCCCTCTTTAGATATTGAAGATGAATGGAATAGATTCCTAGACTGATGAAATTTCCTCACTTACCCATCTTGTCCTTGAGTCTTGGCCGCTACTCTTCCGGAGGCAGAAATTAGTGTGACCAAGCAAGCAATTATGGTTTACTTAAATGGGCATGGTCTACAGGATGAGAAGGGTGATGGGAACATGGGTAAGTTGGTAATTTAAGTTGTTTGGGTGAAATGTGGATGGGCCGATGGGGTGAGTCAGAGGGTGCATGTGATGTGAGCAACGAAGGAAAAAATAAATAAAAATAAAATAAAGAACACTGTTTTGTTTTGGGTATGAGGTTCGTTCAATGAAAGTCGCTATAGGGTCTTGCTGTGGGGCTCACATCATCAAAGTGGAGTGTGTGTCTGTGTGCCCAATGCACGTGGTGGTGATTCTGGTGAGTAAATCGCCAGCTACGGTATTGAAAGCAACGTCTCTGAAGGTAAATCCACACGGAGGGATCGGCCTTACTGAGAAGTTATCTCTTGTGAGAAGGCAGCTCTTTTCTTGTTGGAAAGAGCGAATGCCACGCTACGCCCTTTATTTCACCCGACACGGACCTTGTCCTACTTGCATACCTGTACATTTACAATAATTTAAATAAAAAAAAAATGTTGATACTTTGTGCACCATAAGTAATTAATATGTGCACCATAAGTAATTAATATGTTGATACTAATACCTATCAACTTCAATATGTAATTTTATCTTAGATAAAATAATAATTTAATATCAGAAATTCTTTAATAATAATTGAATTTTATCTTTGTAAGGAAATAGAGGAGAAATAGTTGAAGCTCTGCTTAAGTGATTCAAACAGATATGACTATCATTTATAATGAACAAAGAATGAAATACAAACGTTGATAAGCAAAGACAGATGTCTTAATCTCTATATCCATATCCTAATTGAAAGTAGAGCTAATAGAATTCACAGAATTGCAAAATTACAGAGCAAAGATGCTGAGCAAAGAAATAGAGTGTTGCAGACAATATCCTAACGGAAATATCAAGAAACTAGAATCTGGACAATCAGTGGTGCGTGGAATTCTCTTCTGAATGATGCAAATTGATAGCTGGATAACCGAATGAGCTTGATGCATTTCCCTAACATCCCCCCTCAAACAAAGGGATAGATCAACTACACCAAGTTTGGACCATAGATAACTGAAGCGAGAGTGAGATAGAGCTTTGGTCAAGCAATCAACAATTTGATCTTTTGTAAGAACATATTGCACAGCTAATGAGCCCTAAAGAACCTTATCATGAACAAAATGCATGTCCCGCTCAATATGTTTAGTGCGTGAGTGATAAACTGGGTTAGCGGCCAAGGTACCAACGCCTATATTATCACACCAAATAACTGGAGTAGTTGGAAGCAACACACCAAGCTCAGAAAGAAGAGACTGAAGCCAAGTTATTTCAGCAGCTGTGTTAGCTAAAGCTCGATACTCTGATTCAGTACTTGACTGGGCGACAACTTATTATTTTTTAGATTGCCAAGAAACCAACGAAGCTCCAAAAAAGACGTAATAACCAGCCACAAATTTTTGATCATCAGGAGAGGATGCCTAATTAGCATTAGAAAACCTAGTTAAGAATAAATTCTGGCAAGGTTTGATATGAAATGAATAGTGAGGGGTACGTGAGAGATAGCGCAGGACTCTTGTTAAAGCCTGCCAATGAATCAAGGATGGATGTTGTTGGAATTGGCTCAACCGATTAACAATGAAGGCAATGTCTAGTCATGTGTGTAATAGATATTGTAAACCACCCAACACACTGCGATATAATTTTCCATTGTTGAAAAGAGATGAACCAGATGCAGAGAGATGTTGACCAATTAAGGCAGGAGAGGTTACAGGTTTTAAATTGGGCATCCCATCCTTGTGTAACAAAGTGTTAACATATGCAGCTTGATTAAGAAAGATATCAGAGGAATCCCAATGGATTTTAATACCCAAAAAATAGTGTAGATCACCAAGTCTTTTTAAAGCAAAGGATTTGTCCAAGGTAGTAACAAAATGTTGGACAAGAGTTCAATCAGTACCAATAATAATGATATTGTCAACAAACACTAGGAGATAAATAGTGTTGTTGTTTTGACAATATATAAAAAGTGAAGAATCAACCTTTGAATTAGTGAAGTGCCACGTGATTAATGTTATTCAAAGCCATTGGAACCAAGCTTGTGGAGATTGTCTTAGACCATACAAAGCTTGATGAAGATGGAAAACATGACTTAGTTTGGAGGGATCCACAAAAGGGTAAAGACTGTCTCAGTTAGTTCACGATGAAGGAAGGCATTATTTATATCCAACTATTTGAGAAGCCAATTGAAGGAGGCTACCAATGAGAAACTATGTGAATTGTTGATGGTTTAACAATTGGACTAAAAGTATCAACAAAATCTATACCCGGAATTTGGCTATAGCCTTTTGCAACAAGCCTTGCTTTATACTGTTGATCGAGCCATCGGAGTTACGTTTCATGGTGAAGACCCAACGATTACCAACTAGATTGTGAGACTATTTTTGAGCAGCCAGGGACGGAACCAATGTCTATGTTCCCAAAGATTTCAAAGTGAAAATTTTGAACTCTGTAGTTGTTCGCCAATGAGGTGATTGCAGAGCTTCTTGAATAGTGTTGGGAATAATAGATGAATTAGCAGCAAAAGCAGTCAAGGTCGACAGATTTCACATCTTAAAAATACCATCCTATGCTCTTGTAATCATAGGATGAGTTCGTAAGGCAACAGGAGGGGAGGGCAAGGGAGTAGGAGAAGTAGGCAAAACAAGTTTGAAGGAAGAATTTGTGAAAAAGTAGAAAATTGGAGATTGGGTGAATGATCCGTGGCTGATGGAGAGGGAAGATGAGGCTGTGAGGATTGGTTTGTAGAAGAAGAAGGAGGTGCAGCAAAGAATGAAGAAGAAATTAGATGATTTGAAGCACAAGGCAGATGAATCGAGGAATAAGGGGAAGTTGTGGTTGACGAGAGTGAGAAGTGAGAAGGAAACATTGTTGGATAGGGGAATTCATTTTCATCAAACAGAACATGCCCGCTAATATAAAGTCTACCTTTGGAATTTAGGCACTTATACCCTTTATATGACTGACTGTATCCAAGAAATAAACAACGCTCAAATCTAAATTGATATTTTATTTTATTAAATGGACGAATGTATGGATAGCATAAGCAGCCAAAGGCACCAAGAATAGAATAATCTGGTGGATGTCGAAGGAGTTTTTGATATGGAGAAATATTATTTAAAACGATGATGAAGAGGTGATTTATGAGAAAGATAGTTGTGTGACAAGCTTCCCACCAAAAGGAATAAGTACGATTGGAATGAGCAAGTAAGGATAAGCTAGTCCCAACAATATGTCGATGCCTTTCAACACGACCATGTTGTTCATGAGTATATGATCATGGGTGTTGAAAACCAATTCCATGTTTTTTGAGAAAAGACTCAAAGGAACAATATTCACCACCCCAATCCGATTGAACACGTTTAATAACAGTAGAAAATTAATTTTCAACAAGAAGTTTGAACTGTATAAACATGGGTAAAGCTTCAGATTTGTGTTTAAGAGGGTAGATCCAAGTAAAATATGAAAAATAATCAAGAAAATGAATATAATATCGAAAACCATCCATAGAAGGAACTGGTGAGGGACTCCAAATATCAGTATGTATTAATTCTAAAATAGAAGTAGTACATGTAGATGATTTTTGGAATGGCAACGCATTACTCTTACCTAACCTACAAGCTGAACAAAAATCATGATTAAATGATGAAGTTGATTGATTACAACTACGAAGTACATGATGTAAGACGTTCTTAGAGGGATAACCTAAATGTAGGTGCCATAAATTTGGAGAACTAAAATTGGAAGAAAATGAAACTGATGCATAAGCTTGAGGAGAAGGATTTTCATTGGTAACTTGATATAACCCATCTTTAAGAATTCCCCGGAGAAGCACCGCCTTGGTACGTAAATTCTTTAAAAGACAATGGTTAGGAAAAAATTCCAGAAAAAACATTATTATCTTAAGTAATTTTAAAAACACTTACAAGATTTTTATTAAGATTTGGACCACAGAAAGTGTTGGGAAAATTCAGAGATGAAGGAAGACATGGAGAAGAAGCATTGCCAAAATGAGAAATGGATAAGGAGTTGCCATTACCAACTACCAATAATTGATTACCTATATAATCTGAGTGCATGCTTAATTGAGAAGGGTCCAAGGAAACATGAGAGGAGGCACTGCTTTCAATGTACCAAGACCCATATGAATTGTTATTGGTAGTGGCAACAAATGCAACAGGGGGATTGAAATTTTGTGTAAGACAAGGTCTTGGAGGAGTTGGAGTGCAAACAACAGTTGAGTGGCCATATTTGCTATAGATTTGACATGTGGGTTGACTCGAATTGGTGTAGCCATAACCACACCGTCCTCTAGACCGACCACGTGAGTTGCTTCCTCCTCTATTGTTAGCTGATTGAGATCATATATTCTGATTTCCCTATTGAGGAGTCGTTGAATTAGACTGTTTTTGCATAATTTTTGTGAAAGTAGTGTTGATGGAAGAATTTGGTGGAGCACTTGACGAGGGAATCACATTAGTTGACTGGTTTGATAGAAGTGTTTGAAGTCTGATCTCATAGCTTAGAAGAGAAGCGTGCATATCTGCCCAAGGGAGATCAACCTTGTCTTGGAGAAGTGTAATGATAAGCAAAAATTTAGCATTGAGTCCATTCAGTGCACAATATATCAAATTTGATTTTGAAAAAGGGGCTCCAGTAGCAACTAAACTATCAACATTTTCTTTATGGTTATTGAGGTATTGACTCATTGTTTTACCACTTTTCCTTGTTGTTTGAATGTTTGTACGATAGATTTGTATTTTGGCTCAATTAGAGCTCCACAAACTTCTTTGATTGCTTTCCAAGTTGCATGAGATGTTTCATGACCAATTATCTGAGAAGCAATTTGCTTTGTAAGAGAATTCAACAACCATCCAAGAAGAAGTTGAATATGGCTCACCCTTTCTTCGAATGTAGGATTAGCTTCTCCAGTATCAACCAAGATAGGGGATAGACAAGGCATTTTTCCCAGAATATAT
Organism: Tinospora cordifolia; assembly: GCA_030144865.1. Lineage (NCBI taxonomy): Eukaryota > Viridiplantae > Streptophyta > Magnoliopsida > Ranunculales > Menispermaceae > Tinospora > Tinospora cordifolia. The sequence goes on along the minus strand of JAJIYU010008993.1, from coordinate 1,008 downwards.
CCATCTACTTTATATCCTTCGATCACTAGCAGGATTATAGACTTCCATAGCAGAAAATTATTTTGATCTAATTTGATTGAAGACTTTGATTTAGAGCATGGCCAAAAGGAGCAATGACAACTGATTGAGAAACAGTTGGAGAAGAGGTAGGAGACCTCCCATAATTCACTTGAGGAACAAATGAAGATGATTGTGGATCAGCCATGGTGTTAACCTAATGGCTTTAATACCATGTAAGGAAACAGAGGAAAAATAGTTGAAACTCTGCTTAAGTGATTCAAGCTGAGATGGCTATCATTGATAATGAATAGAGAATGAAATCCAACCGTTGATAAGCAAAGACATAGTTTTAATCTCTATATCCATATCCTAACTGAAAGTAGAGCTAATAAAATTCATAGAATTGCAAAATTACAAAGCAGAAATGCTGAGTAGAGAAACGGAGTGTTGTAGACAATATCCTAACGAAAATATCAAAAAATTACAATCTGTATAATCAATGGTCTGTGGAATATTCTTCTGAATGGTTCTAATTGACAGCTGGATAATCGAATGAGCTTAATGCATTTCCCTAACAATCTTAGATAAAATAATTCTAATTAAAATATTACGTGGTAAATTGTTTTAATTGTTATAAAAAATAAATACAGCAAAGGGTTTCTTCATTCATGGTTATTTTATATGTTGAAACTTGACAAATTAATGTTCACGTCACATATTGAATGTAAAAATTTGCATCCAACGTCTTGATCGTTAACATTTCCAACAATCGCCCTAAGGATGATCAATTGATCATTAATGAAAAGTATAGAGGTTGTGGGTACACTAGGAATGCCCGTATCTTATACATACTAAATGACATCCTTCCCTATGTTGTTTGTTCATGGAATTAACTTTGAAAAGAAAAAGAGAAAAGAAAAGAGACTTCCCTTCAAGAGGATGGCGTTGTATGGTCAGTATCTATAAGTCTAGTTACAATTGCCACTCTTATTTAAACCACTGGCTAGA
>JAJIYU010008992.1:0-17449 GCA_030144865.1 Tinospora cordifolia | reverse complement strand
AGTTAATATAAGAGTATATATATGAGCTTAGTTGGAAAAAAAAGAAGAAGAAATAATAGAGAGATAAGGCATAGCTGGATTAAGATAATTCAAAAAAAAAAAACTCATTAAAAGAAGATAATATTACATTTGATAAGTCATAAATAAGGAGGAAGAAAATAATTATCTTAAGCATTAATTGTGTGGGACCCACCCAAACCTTCTCCTATGTAAAGGGGGTTACTTGCATTTTGAGAGAGAAAACAAAAAAAAAAAAAAAGAAAAGAGAGAGAAAGAGAGAGAGAGAGAGGAAAGTCGCGCACCTTTAGAAATCCAACAGTTTATGTAATCTACTTTTACTTCTTTTCAATTAAGAATAGTTATAGAAATTGTAATTTACAGTTTTTCTAGTATAATTTTCAATATAAGACAATCGTTTATTGTGCGGCCCAAAATTAGGGCATATTTTTTCTAAGGATGAAATAAAATAATATATATATATATATATATATATATATATATATGTATGTATCATTGTGTTCAGATTTACGAGTAGAATATAGATATGTACATTATTTATACTTTGCAGACCTTAGGAAATTATATGACAGTTAAAAGTCGACACATAAGGGGGTATACCCATTAATATTAAAATTTTAGTTAGCTAGTACTAAAATGTCCAGAATGAAACTCTGAACTCAATGACATTGAAATTAAAATTTTTGAATATTAATTGATATATTAAATTCACATTTATGCGATTTGAAGATTAATTCAAAAATAAAGAAAAAATGTATATAGGGTAAAAATAATGTTAAATAATAGAAAAAATGTATTATAATATTGTATAACATTATGAAAAACTTATTAGGGAAATGTGTAACATATAAAATAATATTTATATATTGAACCGTTAAATTTATAAAAGTGGTTGGTTATTGTATAACAAAGCTGGGACACATGTCAACAATATATATTTTTAGCATTTTGATTCAATATTAAAAGCTTAATTAGCTTAGTTAATCACGTTGATCATGTGGATTAAACAAGTCGGCAAGGGTTAGATTTAGATAGAGTTGACTAAAATTGACCAAGTCAATCATTTGATTAACCAAAGACCATAAAGTTAGATTTGAGCCAAGTTTTATGTAGGTATTAAGAAACTAAGTTGATCACACCGGATCAAACATCAGTGGGACGCAACCGATCACTAGAGGAGCACCGGGAGTTGAACATTCTTGTAAGTAGTGTTTTCTACTTTATCACTTAACTTGTTATTCTATCATAAATGAAATGTTCTTACATATTGAAATGCATTTGCAATCTTTAGATGTGATTTAAATGAAAATGTGCATTGAATATCGAGGTCTGAGTGCCGGTTAGGGTATTAGATGTGGCAGAGTATTGAGGACGTGGGGCTATCGTACTCGGGGGTACAGTCTGGCCAGGTTTGTCAATTAGGCTCCCCTAAAGCATTGAGGACGAGTGATTGTCGTACTCGGGGGTACGGTAGGGCCAAGTCTATCAATTGGCTCCCTATAGAGGATCTGAGGTCACCATACAAGAGGTATGAGCTGGCGAATCTCTATGATATGATATGAGTATACCCCTAACCGTCGGGTTTCACCTGCTTAAGTAGATTTATTATTGCCTTGTAGGCAATTGAGAGCTTTGACATGTGTTTTCAGCATTAAAATCATTTTCAAAATAGAAGGTGCACAACTGCATTATGGATTTAACATTCATTAATTGTTGCATTCATTCGCATTATTATTATCATTGTGCATATATACATGACATTGTTTTTCTAGATTAGGCTATATTACTCACTGAGCCGCTATGAACAAAACTGGTTTACTACTCGAACATTTTAGGTTCTTCTTCTACGGAATAAAGGGAAGAACGTGGTCATTGCATAGAGGACACCACGTTTATTTTGTTAGGTTTTCTCACGCGATTTACTGTTTTGATAGTTAGTATAATATATAGGAAGTAAGAAAAATATTGTAGATATTTTGACTTAATATTTCTACTACTGCTACATTTAGAAGACTATATATATATAGTTGACTTTTGTAAAAAAAAAAATACTATAATTATTTGTTCTAGTAGTTTTTGCATTTTTTTATGATTACTTTGATAGTGCTATGTATATGTTGTAAGAAGAGGCTTAATAATGTGCGGGCAAGCTCAATTTGGGAAAGTGTTTGTCAGAATCCTGTGTCGGTTGGTTCGTTTTTCTTCTTAAGGAAGGGGTCTCAACAATGTTGGTATCAGAGCCCAAGGTTTTCCAATTAAAGAATAACAATTGATGTTAACTTAGGGAACCTTAGAGTAATCGCAAAAATTAGAAAAACCCTAGGAATGACTTAGAGTAGCATAACAGAATTATAGACGAAAACTTTCTGACTTTGGATTGACTGGAAGAAGAATCGAGTGAGAGTGGCCATATCATGAAGGATATTTGACTATCATTGTGAGTTAGTGAGTTTTAAGATTTAGAATTTGAACCTATGGGATTAGATTATTATTTGGAGATAACTACTTTAACTTATCTTTTGATATAATCACTTAAATTTGTGGTATGTTAAATTTGGAAAATGGTGAAGTTTAATGCTTTATGCAGACCACGATGCCTCCTCGACATGGGAGACCAAATAGGATCTCAGAACCGGTGCCACCACCACCTCCAATTCAGCCCAAGCAGGATCCTATACAGAGGCTCTAGGTTATGATCAAGGCGTCTACTGCGGCTACTTAGGCTCAGACAACCTTATTAAGAGAGAGACTAGATCGAATTGAGGTTGAGAAACAAAGGGTTGAACATCCCCTATATCAATTGTACTTGAGAGAGTTGTAGATCGCACAGCCCAAATGAAATAGGGAGATGACGCTACTCATGATCACCTTCTGGAGAGGTTTTTGGATTTGAAACCCAAGGAGTTCCATGGGGGTTTGAGTTTGGACATAGCAAAAAAATTGGCTTTGTAATATTGAAAAGAATGCTGAGACCTTGAAACTGTCTAAGGAGAACTAGGTACTTTTTGTGTAGCACGTGCTTGAGGATAAGGTTGCAAGACTATAAAGGGTCAGATTACTACATGAGCCCATTTTTGAAAATTGTTCTTGAGCGCTTATGTTCTTGAGATAGCGAGGGAGCATAAGAAGGAAGAGTTTTTTATCCTGCAATAGGAGGACATGTCGGTAAGGGATTATACCCACAAATTTCTCCAACTGGAGGCGTATGCACTTGAGTTAGTGGGTAACCCAAGGGAGAGAGCAAGATTCTTCCGTTACAGGTTGAAGGCCAATATTAGACAGGCGACATCTACATCCACAGAGGCCACCCTTGAGACAATTTAGAGGCACGCACTACAGTTTGAAACAGATGGTAGAGATGAGCGTCCGATGGTCTAGATTGTACAGGGTGCCACAGTACAGCCGTAGCCACAGTTATAGCCCCAATCATTGATGTAGGACGGTTATCGTGGTAGACCCTGAGCAATTAGATACCCAAGGAAGAGGAAATACTTGGGAGGAAAGGGTGGGATAACCAGTGACTCAGTATGGGGCCTGAGGCAGAGGTTGAGATTCAGGACATAGAGGTTGTGGGCTGGGCCAGACCTATTAGGCTAATCAGGGGCATCATATTATATGTTATCAATGTGGCCAACCAGCCAATAGACGATATGACTACCCTATGCTTGTTCTAGCTCCCAATGTACCACCCACTACTATTACTCGAGGGAGAACCATCACATAACCTGCTCCGAAGGCTATCAAGACTCTAGTAGAATGTATCATTTCTATTTTAGATTCTACCTTATATGTATTGGTTGATGCTAGTTCTACCTTATCATTCATCTTTGGACATGCCGTAGATAGATTGAAACTTAAACCTTTTAGGGCACCCACATGGCTAATGTTGTCCTGCAACCGAAAAACGCATTCATCCTAATATGATTTGTGAGGGTTGCTGTTGAGGTTGGGTAACTTTGAGACCATTGTTGACTTTCGGATGTTATAGTTCCTAAAGTTTGATGCTATATTAGGGATGGACTGGCTAGCGGCGTACCATGTGCATATTGATTGTTTGCCAAGAGGGTTGTATTTCAAAAATCAAAGCAACCTATTATTATCTGTCAGGGTAGTACATCTAATAGATAGAGAGCTCAGGTAGAATGGCGACTCAGAATGAGATCGATACTCTAACCAATCTAACCACCATAGATGAGGGACCTTCACGGGCGAGTATGGATGATATTCCTATTGTTAGAGATTTTCTTGATGTATTTCTTGAGAATTTACCCGACTTGCCTCATAAGCGGGAAATCAATTTTATTATTGAGGTTATTCCCGAGACATAGCCCATTTCGATCCCTCTTTATTAAATGGTGCCTAAGGAATTGCAAGAATTGAAGGTCCAGTTAGAAGAATTAATGAGTAAGGTTTTATTACCCCTAGTGTGTCACCTTGGGGTGCTCCAGTTCTATTTGTGGGAAAGAAAGATGGGAGCCTCCGTTTATGTATCGACTATCGGCAGTTGAACAAGGTGACAATAAAGAACAAGTATCATCTTTTGCGCATTGATTACTTGTTTGACTAGCTCAAAGGTGCCATCGTGTTTTCAAAGATAGATCTAAAATCTGGGTACCATCTAATGTGGAACTGCTAGGAATTAGATCCTAAGAACCCCCAATTCAAGGTATTATACTCACCCTAAGAAAGCTAAAATAAGATTTAATGATCCACTTGAACCCTTGAATAACAAAGAAACAAGAACCCAAAGTGTTAAACGCCACAAGGTTGATCAATCCTTGATAAGTATAGAAAAGTTCAATGAAGAACATAAGAGAAAACCTCTCTCAAATCTGAAATGTTCAGATTAAACACTCACTTTACTGATTTGATGCCTTCTTCAAAGAGGAGCAAGCCAATTTATACAAATCTTGGATGTAACTCCAAGGAATACAAAAAGTCACAAATGAGAGTCAGGAAGAGGATATACCGAAAATGGCCTTTTAGACTCGTTATGGGTATTATGAGTTCTTAGTTATGCTGTTTGGCGTGACAAATGCCCCTGCGAAGTTCATGGATCTAATGTAGAGAGTGTTTCGTCCCTATCTCGAGTCCTTTGTCATTATCTTTATTGATGACATTCTCATTTACTCTAAGACTAGGAAGGAACATGTTGAGCATTTGAGGATCGTATTACAGACTCTTCGAGATCACCACCTATATGATAATTTTAGCAAGTGTGAGTTTTGGTTGACAGAGGTCTGATTTTTAGGCCATATGGTAGGAGTCGATGGTATTTCTGTTGATCCGGCTAAGGTCGAGACTATTATTAGTTGGCCGAAACCTTCCGCAATGATGAAGATCTGTAGTTTCCTGGGTTAGGCTAGTTATTATCGCATATTTGTGCATAATTTCTCAAGGATTGTTGCACTTATGACGAAACTAATCCAGAAGGACGTGTCATTCATATGGACAGATAAGTGTGAGGAGGCCTTTCTTAAGCGTCATTTGACATTTGCCCCAGTACTTGTGCTACCCAAACTTGGCCGTGAGTTGGTGATTTATACAGATGCATGTGGGATCGGCCTTGGGTGTGTGTTGATGTACCGGGAGTGGGTATACAACACTTCTCGTGTGGAGTGGTCAATTGATAGTGATGGTGCACTAAGGTTCAGGGAACAATTGTGGGTACCAAATGACCCTCACTTGAGACAGGGAGTACTAGCAAAGCTTCACCGCTCAAGGTATACCGTTCATCTAGGCACCAATAAGATGTATCATGATGCTCGACGTAATTATTGGTGGCCGAGGATGAAGCGAGATATTATAGCCTTCATGTAGAGATGTGACACGTGCCAACAGATTAAGGCTGAGCACCAGAGACCCAATGGTTTACTACAGTCCTTGGCTATTCCTAAGTGGAAATGACATTACTATGGATTTTGTGATGGGATTACCCTGGACTCAGCAGAGACACAATACTACTTGGGTTATTGGTAACAAACTGACTAAGTTTTCTCATTTCCTCCGGATTTATACCAGAGATTCGGTTGGGAGGCTGAATCGATTGTATATCCGTGAAATCATGAGATTACATGGGGTCCTAGTGTCCATTGTGTCTGATAGAGAAGCTCAGTTTACATCACATTTTCGTCAGAGCTTACAGAGTTAGTCGGGCACTAGAGTAAACCTAAGCGCAACCTTCCATCCACAAGCTAATGGTTAGTCTGAGAAAGTAATCTGGATTTTGGAGGATATACTCTGTGCATGTGTCCTTGATTTTGGTAGTAGCTGGGAGGATTGTTTGGCGTTATGTGAGTTTACATATAGTAACAACTACTAGGCAAGTATTGACATGACACCATTTGAGGCATTATATTGTTGACCATGCCGATCGCTAGCTTGTTGGGCCAAGGTTGGTGACATAACAGTTTTGGGCGCTACTTTTGTACAGGAATAGAATGAAAAAATCCAACGGATTCGTTGAAACATAAAGGCAGCTCACGATTGACAGAAGAGTTATGCCGATAACTAGAAGAAGATCCTTGAGTTCGATGTTAGTGATCATGTGTTGCTTCAGATTTTTCCTCGAAAGGGGCAGACTCGTTTTGGTATTTTAGGAAAACTTGCTTCGAGATACATTGGACCTTTCAAGATCCTCGAGAGGATAGGTCTTATGGCTTACCATTGGCATTGCCGCCTTAGCTAACGAGAGTATATAATGTATTTCATGTGTCAATGTTAAGGAAGTACTATCCCGATCCTTCGCATGTGATTGATTGGAGACATGTTGAGTTGCGAGAGGATTGTTCATATGATGAAGCTCCAGTAGCTATCATTGATCGAGCCATGAAGAAATTGCGCAACAATGAGATACCGATGTTACGTGTACATTAGCGGTTTCATGATACTGAGCAAGACATCTGAGAGCAAGAAGACTACATGACGAGTCATTTCTTTGAGATTATGAGAGTAGCTTCTTAATCTTTTATTATTGTCGTAAATTTCAAGGACAAAATTGGTTCTAAGGAGGGGAGACTATAATGACTTGTATTTTTGGACATTGAGTCGACATGTTTGACATGTATTTTCATGTATCAATTAATAAATTATAAATAAAAATATATAAATTTATTGAAATTGTATAAATTAATGCACGTAATTTTTCGGCAATAGTATTGATTAATAAGTGTATTAATTAGAAAATAAAAATAATAAATAAATATGATAGAGAGTAGTTAAATAATAATAATGAATGATGAAAGCATGAAAGGAAATTATTTAATAATGAAGCATGAAATAAAATTATCTCATTTAAATTTGGTTATTATTAATATGATGAGATAAAGGGTTGTTTGTTAGATAATGAGAAAATGTAAATAACTATATAACTATATATATATATATATATATATGATAAAGAATATTTAGGATGAAAATGGGTTAAAAAATGATAATAATAATAAATTAAATGTTTATTCGCAAATTCTATTAGATTCTCTATGAAGCTATTATAAGATTTTCATTAGATTTTTTATTGGTTGGTTTGAGGATGAAGCCAAGTATATATGTGCTTGGTTGGAAAAAAGAAAAAGAAATAAAAATAAAGAGATAAGGCATGGATGAGATGGATTAAGATAATGCAAAAAAAAAATCATTAAAAGAAGATAATATTGCATTTGATGAGTCATAGATAATGAGGAAGAAAATAATTATCTTGAGCATTAATTGGGTGGGACCAACCCAAACCTTTTCCTATATAAAGGGGGTTGCTTGGATTCTATGTAATACCCCGAAAGTCTATGAGACGTCCACGTCGCTAGTGAACGGCAAGAGTGGAAGTAACAAGCTCTATAAAGGAATAAAAGATGGCCAAAATACCCGAAAACCATGCATTATAAGTATAAATAAGTGTAAGAGAGATGCCAACCCGAGTAACACAAGAAATGGCAAAGAAAAACACCGAATACCAGAAATTACATTCTGGTGACCGCGGTCGGTCCTATGGTGACCGCGGTCATCACGAATGAAATCCAGAGAAAACCAGGGGAAGGCCATTTGATGACCGCGGTCCATGGAATGATGACCGCGGTCATCACACACGAAAACCAATTGATGACTGCGGTCCATGAAATGGTGACCGCGGTCATCATACAAGAAAACCATTTGATGACCGCGGTCCGTGAAATGGTGACCGCGGTCATCAAATGAAAAACCCAGAAAATGTTGCCCTGGTGACCGCGGTCTGAGAAATGGTGACCGCGGTCATCATACGAAAAACCCAGAAATGGAAGATGCACAACGTTCTGTCGACCGCGGTCATTCGTTGTTTCTATATAAACCAAAGGTGCGCAGAAAACCCTAGATCTGGTATTTTTCCGCCGCAACGCATTAGTTTTCTTCTCTAGCTCTCATCCAACTCGTTTGCTTCGTTTTCTAAGTGTTCTATTGGGTTCTAAGGGTGGTTTGAGCCCCTTCAAACCATTATCTACCATCTTCAAGCTCAGATCCGTCGAGAATCACATCATCAACGGTGGATTTGAGTTGAAGCAAGCTTGGAAAGGATTTGTGTTAAGGTAAGCCTCGAAACCTTCTTGAAATCTTGCTTTCTTAGCTTTCTAAACCGTTTTCTACAAGTGAAAACCATTTTCATTGAGCTGATGTGTGTTTTAAACTAAAAGACCAAGCGTGAAGGCGTTAAGCACGGGTCGCCGAACCCGGCGACCGCGGCAATGCTTCGCATTGCTGCGGTAATGCGACATGCACTAGTTTTCTTTTGTTTTGTGCTGATTTGGTGCATTGGAAACACATGTACCAAGAACACGAACCTTAGGGTTTTAGTTAGGCCATGTATGCCTTAAACTCATGCATTTTGATTGTTTTAAAACCTATAGATTGATAATTTGAGGCGTGCACAGCAAGGAGCAAGGCACAAGCTTGAGGAGTACAAATGTGGGTGTGATTTTCTTACTCCCTAGCCTTATCCAAATTTTGAATTCTTAACATGATGTTTGTTAGCTTAAGATATGATTAAAAGCATGCTAGGACTTGCTTGATTGATCTTGGTTGGGATTGTTTGGTGTATGCCCTTGATACATGATTGCTTGTGCCATAACATGCTAGATAGAGATTCCTATGAGATGAATTCCATGAATGGTTGATAGCATCTATTTTGATTTACATGAAATGATATATTGATGATCATATATGACTTGGAATGACATGTGCGACTAAAGAACATTAAATTAAGATTAATGAATCCATGTACTGGCGCGATGACCGGCCTTGGGGAGTCATCGTGGGTGTCCCTATCCGAGCTGACTGCGACAGTTGATTGTGTCTTCGGACAGAGAGTCACTGCAGACTTCCATCCTTGGATCGTGGTCCCGAAGGTAACAGGCCAACAGGCGTTACCCCCGAATTCACTCCCGGACCACACAGGGGATACCGAGGGTCGTAGACTCTTTCGGTCTTAGATGATAACAAAACAATAAATTGTGTGAATCGCCTAATGTAATGAAAGTGATTGCATATTTTGTATTCTGGTTTGTATAATACTAGTGATGTGTAAGGATGATCCACTGGGCTCTCGAGCTCACCCATTTTCTATTACAGGTGATCATTGACACTATGGAAGTAGGCCAGCACATGGGCTGTTTTTGGGTAGTAACCTCGCTGGGAGGTTATTACAGTTTTTATTCAGTTCTATTTGAGTTTATTATCGTATCATTTTGTATTTAAATTAACTGGGCATGTGCCTCTCTAATTTTGAACTGTTTCACATGTAAGTTGAGGATTTTGGAACTTAGGCCCACTGGGCCATGTTTTATTTTTCATATCATGTTTTGGAAATGAATTTGAAACGATATTCCGTTGCAAAGTGTTTTATTCGGCCAAATACGAATATTGATTCATTATTGATTTACGAATGAAATGGATTCCGCTGCATGTATGTTAGATGAATTTCATGTTTACCGAAAGAAACCATTGTTTGATGGCCATTGTACATATTAATTGTCCACATCATAGCCTATTTAATAGAAAGATATGAAGCTGAGACTGAGAAAGAAAGAAACCGAACCATGTGGCCTCCGACTCTCGGCGAACGAACGAACGAACGGGCGCGTGTCGTCTCCGAGCGCGGCCCAAGCGACGGACCGTTGCAACGGACACAGAGATGATTAACCGGGAGCCGGGTTTTCACATTCTAAATTGCTCATCTTTCATTTCATTCACACTTGACCATCCGAGAGAGAAAATAAAAAAATAAAAAAATAAAAAAAAGAGAGAGGAAATGGAATCCAAGAGAGAAAAATGAAGAGAAAAAATAGAAAAGAAAAAGAAAGACAAGAAGAAAAGAAAAGTCGTGCACCTTTGGAAATTCGACACCTTAGGTAATTTACTTTTTCTTCTTTTCAATTCAAAATTGTTATAAAAATTATAATTTATAATTTTCTTAGTGTAATTTTCAATACAAGACAATAGTTTATTGTACGACCTAAAATTAGGGCGTATTTTTTTAAGGATGAAATTGTACCAATATATATATATATATATATATATATTTTATTGTGTTTAGATTTGCGAGTAGAATACAAATATGTACATTATTTGTACTCTTGTGCACCCTAAAAAATTATATGGTAGTTAGAAGTTGACACATAAGGAATATAACCATTAATACTGAAATTTTAGTTGGCGGGTACTAAAATGTCCAAAACAAAACTCTGAATTAAATGACATTGAAATTAGGATTTTTGGAGATTAATTGATATATTAAATTCGTATTTATGCGATTTGAGAATTAATTAATAAATATAGAAAAAAATGTATATAGGATAAAAATAGTGTTAAATAATAAAAAAAAATGTAATATAATATTGTATAACATTATAAAAAAAACTTATTAGGAAAATATATAATATAAGAAATAATATTTATGTATTGAACTGATAAATTTAGAAAAGTGGCTAGTTATTGTGTATCAAAGGTGAAAAATATGTCGACAATACATATTTTTAGTATTTTGAGTCAATATTAAGGCTTAATTGACCTTGTTAATCACGTTGATCCTGTGGATTAAACGGGTCAACGAGGATTTGGTTTAGATAGAATTGACTATAATTGACCAAGTCAATCCTTTAATTGACCAAGGTCCATAAAGTTAGATTTGAGCTAAGTTTTATGTAGATATCAAGAAACTAAGTTGATCACGCGGGATCAAACATCAGCAGGACGCAACCGATCACTAAAGGAGTACCAGGAGCTGAGCATCCTTGTGAGTAGTGTTTTCTAATTTATCACTTAACTTGTTATTCTATCATAAATGAAATATTATTACATATTGAAATGCATTTGCAATCTTTAAATGTGATTTAAATGAAAATGTGCACCGAATATCAAGGTTTGGATGTGGGTTGGGATATTAGATGTAGTAGAGCATTGAGGACGAGTGACTCTCGTACTCAGGGGTACAATCGGGCCAGGTCTATCAATTAGTTCCCTATAGAGGATCTGAGGCCGCCATACATGAGGTATGAGCTGGCGAATCGTTATCATATGATATGAATATACGCCTAACCGTCAGATTTCACTCGAGTGGATTTATTATTGCCTTATAGGCCATTGAGAGCTTTAGTATGTGTTTTCAGCATTAAAACCATTTTGAAAATGGAAGGTGCACGACTACATTGTGGATTTGGCATTTATTAACTATTGCATTCATTCCCATTATTATTATTATTGTACATACATACATGATATTGATTTTCTAGAATTTTTATTATAAAGTATAGAATATGTTACAATACTCACTGAGCCATTGTGGACAAAATTGGTTCACTACTCTAACATTTCAAGTTCTTCTTTTACAAATAAAGGAAAGAAGGTGGTCATCGTGTAGAGCACGTCACGTTTATTTTAATATGTTTTCTCATGCAGTATACTATTTTGATAGTTAGCATAATGTATAGGAAGTGAAAAAATTATTGTAGATATTTTGACTTAGACATTTATGCTACTGCTACATTTAGGAGACTGTATATATAGTTGACTTTTGTTAAAAAAATTTATAATTATTTGTTCTAGTAGTTTTTGCATTTCTTATGATTAATCTAATAGTGCTATGTATAGTGTTATAAGAAGAGGCTTACTAGTGTTCGGGCAAGCTCAATTTAGGAATGGGTTTGTCAGAACGCCACGCCAGTCAGTTCGTCATTCCCCCTAGGAAAGGGGTCCCAATAGAGTCAATCTGCAACCATGAATAGAAAACCAGAACAAGCTCTCTCATCGTCGTCATCTCACCCGTCGGATTAAAACGCTAAGAAATGGGGGACCCATGTGATGGGCTACCCTGCAACACCTTCTTCTCACCCGAACAACTAGAAAACAACTTTCTAGAAACGATCGTTGTTGCTTCTTCTGTTTGCTTCTTCTTTTGAGACTGAATCTCGACATTGAAATGATCGCTCCATCTGTTTGCCTTTCTAGCGTTTAGTTCACGAGATTGCACATGACATCAACACAGATCTCAGGTTATAGTCTTTGTTCTTCCAAATGCATCAAAAACCATAGCGATTCAATCTGCAGCCATGAACGGAAACCAGAACAATCTCCATCCACTCTAAAATAGAAGCATTTGAAGAGCCTGTGCAGCTGTGCCAAATCGCTTTGCTCGCCGACTAATCTCACCTCCGATGAGGTTTCCCAAATCACCCTCCATGTCATGAACAATCCCCATCTTGCCTTTAGCTTCTTCTTCTGGTCCTAGAAAAACTCTCTACGTACGCATGACATCTATTCTTTCTCCATCATCCTTCGCATTCTCGCTTCCAAACCCTAGCTCATAAACTCATCCAAACTGCAATTCAGGTCACCAAGGTTGACAGTTTTGACAGTCGTGATACCCATCGGATCAAAACACTTAGAAATGGGGGACCCACGTGATGGGCTGCCCTACAACACCCTCTTCTCACCCGAACAACCAGAAAACAGCTTTCTGGAAATGATTGTTGTTGCTTCTTCCGCTTCTTCTATTTCTTCTTATGCTTCTTCTTTCCTCTTATGTGCGAGAGGATGCAAGATCTGAGTTGGAACAAATCTAGCATGCGCAACAGATCTGGGAAGATACAAATTATATCAGATTATACTAGAATCTTTTTTACAGATTTGGGAAGATACAGATTATACCATATTACACTAGAATCTTTTTTATTTCTTTTGTATTTAGATTATACCAAAGTTATACCAACTTTATTAGTTTTTTTTTATTTCTTTTGTATTCAGATTATACCAAAGTTATACCATTTTCATTAGATTTTTTTTATTTCTTTTGTATTTAGATATACCAAAGTTATATCATTTTTGGTAGATTTTTTTTATTTCTTTTGTATTCAAATTATACCAAAGTCATACCAACTTTTGTTACATTTTTTATTTTTTATTTTTTTTTGTATTCGGATTATAGCAAAGTTATACCATTTTTGTTAGATTTATTTATTTTGTATTCAGATTATACCAAATTTATATCAACTTTTGTTATATAAAAATTTTGATGCAGTTGTAATAATTGAAGATTGTATACCAAAAGCAATTTTTCAAGTAGTGTATTGTAACACCCCAACCCCCGTATCTTTAAGCATTGGACACGACCACCATTCTCTTGACAGTGGGCTAAACCAAACGGCGGGACGGGCCGGTGTTACTTTACAAGTGACACATACTTGACTTTCTATTTTAATTATTTCATGCCTTGATTGTATTTAACAGAACACAACTTAAATTTAATAATTTGATAAGACAATAGTAAAAGAAATAACTAAAATTCATAAACTCAATTAATTAAATAAAATTGAGTACATAATTTGAAAAAAATTTATTATAGCGGAAGTCTTAAAACTTGGGCAACATGTCATTACATAAAAATTAGAAACCTTTTAAACAAAAAGAACCTAACTAATATTCATGGTCTTCATGTGATTCAATTACTTGAAAAATAGAAGAAAGGGGTGAGCACATAGCTCAACGGATCTTTCTAAACATCTAAATCATTATTTCAATTCAAACAAACCAAGCATATCAAATACTTTTGTTCATTAGGCAATTCAAACAAATTTCTTATTTATGGTTAACATTCGGACCGAAAGAGTTTAATCTTTGTGTTCCACATTGTAGGGAGAGAAAATGACAAACCGAAACTCAAACCCCAATATCTATGAAGTGGAATCACTCTTGGAAACCAAGTTCAAAATGTCAATGGTAAACCGGCAAGCCGGGTCAGGGGGTGGAACACACACGATGACACTATGCAGTCCATCATCGCATCGGTACGTGGATTGAATCATTATTTAATCTTTTCTTAGTGATAAAACACACAATATCGGATTAAACCATCGATACAAAATATACAAAATATGAATCATTAAATATTTATTCATCGCACAATTAATGTATAACATGCATTAATATTCTTTATTTCTAAACATGCATAACATGTATATTCATGACACATCAAATAAAGCATGCATATTAAAACATATATTCAATCAATCATCTTCAAAACATTATCACACATGCAAGACTTATTCAAATTAAAATAAAGAAGTAGAAGTTAGAAGTCACTTCCACCTTAAATGCGTCTCTTCTGCACACCTCTGAAATTCGATAGAGTTCCATTACTTCAAGGCTTCCAAACACTCAAGAACTTTCAAGAACACTCAAGAACAGTTCAAGAACACTCAAGAACTAAGGGGATTGCCAACAAAAAGGCTTAGAGAACAAGATGACAATTCAACTCTTGTTTCTTGGGATGAGATGAATTGTGAGCATGGGAGATGTTTATATAGAGTTCAAAAGGGTAGAACATGGCAAGTTTGGGGTGTCATCTTGTGGAAAACTTGCCAATTCTTCAAACTTTCGTGCCCCCCAAGCATAGGAAAATAGCAAGTGAGTTTGGAATTTGGAAACATAATTTTTCAGATTTTTTTGGAATTTTTTTGAAATTTTTTTTGGATTTTTCGATTTTTTTCTCGTTTTAATTTCGGAACATTAAATCTGGATGCTCGGATCGTCCTCGAGACACGCACATCACGATCAAACGAATTCAGGTTCTATCTGGATCGTCAGATTGTCCCGATCACCGCATCAGATCACGGTTAGGATTTTCGAGTTAGCTGTGGATCGTTGGATCGTTTTCTATCGTGTCAATGTAGATGATCTCATCTGGACCAATAGATTTTCTCGAACGCAGCACGATCATCAGGGCATCTAAGATCTTCACCATCGGATTAGCCTCGAGCACAACACACGTTTGCGATCATCAAATTCAATCTGTCCGATCATCCTCGAGCATAGTACGCGGATCTGGTTCGTGATTAACGAAATGCATCTGGGCCGTTGGATCGAGCGAACTTAATCTTGGACTGTTGATCAACCTTGAGTGACGCATTACTTCGCGATCGATCGAAGACGTCTCGAATCCGGGCCATTCGATTGTCCTCGAACGCAGCACCATTCGTGATTGATTCCTGCGGCTTTGATCTCCGCCATTGGATGGATCTCGAGAACAGCATCCGATCTTGATTACCAATCCGGGTCGCATGATGAACCTCGAGTGCAGTGCCATTCGTGATCAGATGACAGAATCTGAACTGTTAGATGAAGCAGATCGTTTCTGGGTCGTTGATTTCAATGATTCGGTGCTCTTGGGCGCTATTTTGGGCTTCGATTTTATTCGTTGGATTTTGCAGATTTGTTTTGGACCGTTAGATGCAGTTTCTAATTACCAAATTGCTTTCTAATGTTGCTATTATCCGAAAATTATCAATTGGACACTTTCTAGTTGATGAAAAGTTGATTTTCTTACATATTCTCTTCTATTTTATGATCTTACTAATATTTTTCCCTTTCTAATTATTTAATATTGCATTTATTAGATATTTTTTATTTCTTTAATATTTTTAATGCCAATAATTAAATAATCTACATTGTCCATTTTCATGTATTTTTATTTATTTTATATTTCATTTTCAGATAATAATTTATGTAATTATAAATTAATATTTAAATAATATTTTATTTATTTTTAATAAATACATGTATACTACATTTTTATTTAATTATATAAATTTTTCTATGTACATATTCCTATAATATGTAGTATTAACATTTATTATGCTAACACACATCTTATTCATACACATATTAACCTATATGTGTATATATACTTTATTTCTATTTATTTCTTAAGCAACTCCTTAAATTTCATAATTAATTCTACTAAATTAAAATTTTCATTTAATTATCAAATTAAGGTCTTATTTGCCTAATTTATATTATATATCCAATACATTTTATTTTTCGTGTGCCAACCCACAATTTATACCCAAATTTTTTTTAAAATCTTTGAAATTAATTTACCTACTTATCTTATTTATTTTAAATTATTTGACAAAATTCTTGGGTATTACATGTATACCAATATTATAGCAACTATATATTAATATTATACAATTGTTTATTTAGCTAAATGTTAGAACAGTGTATACACTGATACTCATTTGTATATATATGTTATACTAATGTTATTTGAAAATAATACCAATAAAACAGTTTCTAAACAATGATACCCATTTATATACATATGTTATACCAATGTTATTCAAAAATAATATCAACAGATCAATTTTTCAATAGATATTATGTTGTATACATATTTTCTACCAATATAATATCAACAGACTAGTTTATAAACACATATCCTTTTGTATATACATGTTATACCGATGTTATTTGAAAATAATACCAACACCACTCTTTATAAACAATAATATCACGTTGTATACACACATTATTCATATGTTTTACCAATATAATACCAAAAACTGTAATTCTAAATACTTCACCCTTTTGTAAACATATATTATATCAATGTTTTTTGAAATTACATTGTAATTTATAAACATTAGTATCACGTTGTATATACAAATTATTCCTACATTATACCAATATAATACCCCAAAATTGCAATTCTAAACACATTATCCTTTTGTATACATAGCTATTATTCAAAAATAATACCCATACTGCAGTTTTGAACATTGATATGACGTTGTATGCACAGATTATTCCTATCTTACACCAATATAATACCAAAAATTGTAGTTTTGATCCTTATATTCTTATGTATACACATGTTATGTCGGGACCCCTTCCCAGAGTCAAGGGCGGCCCGACCGGCACAGCGGCCTGACGAAACTCTCTGACCAAGATGAGTTCGCCCAACCGCTGTTAAGCCATCTTTGTAAACCTCATGTGATGGGACGATATCAGAATGATTGGAATTATTAAAACCAAAGTAAGCAATAATTCAAACAATAGCATTTCATTTACATAGTCTGTCCAAAATACATATTCAACCATTTTGACTAGTACAAAACTATGACCAACCTCAATG